>OZ020572.1:9308936-9465990 GCA_963971525.1 Cephus spinipes | reverse complement strand
AGAGAGAGGGAGAGAGGGAGAGAGAGAGAGAGCGAGAGAGCGAGAGAGCGAGAGAGCGAGAGAGCGAGAGAGAGCGAGAGAGCGAGAAGAGCGAGAGAGCGAGAGAGCGAGAGAGCGAGAGGCGAGAGAGCGAGAGAGAGAGAGAGAGAGGCGAGAGAGAGAGAGCGAGATGGATATTTTTATTAGCCTTCTCGGCTATTTTGTACATAACTTATGAACTAAATACATTTACTTAACTAGTGATATAACATACTCTTTTAACATTCTTTTAAATTGATCTACTCTTTCACACTCTTTCACTTCAATTGGTAAGGCGTTATACATTTTTACTCCTTCATAATACATACTCTTTTGTGCACTTTTTGTTCTTCTAAATTGTATGACTATATTACCAGTTTGTCGCGTTTCTCTACCCCCCCTTGATCCTACTGTCTGTAGTCTATTCTTAAATTCCTTTGGCAGTAAATTATTGATGGCTTTAAAAATGAATATACATACATTATAATACAGCCTTTGCCTTACAGACATAAACTGTACCGCTGCTAGCATATCTTCCACTTTCGTGTAGCGGTTGCATTGTAATATGACCCGCATCGCTCTGTTTTGCGCGACCTGCATTTTATTCACCTCGGTTTCACCCATACCCACTAACAATGTTTCACAATATTCAAAGTGAGGTTGCTATGATTGCTTTGTATATAACACATCTGGTGTATGCCGATACGTAGAGTCCTATTCTGTTTAGGAAGCTCGTTTTTTTACCTACTTTTTTTTAACACATATTCACAATGGTCTTTGAATTGCAACTTGTCATCAATAATAATACCTAGGTATTTCATCGTCTCCACTCTTTCTAGTTCCTTTCCATCCATACATTTAAGTACAATATTTCCTCTCATTACCTTTCTCACGCTTTTAATAACCATATATTTTGTTTTATCTGCATTCATTTTTAGTTTATTTCTATTCATCCATTTTTCCACTATACTTAGTAGCTTGTTCATTTTCCACTCCAGTTCCGCGCTGCTGTCCCCCGTCACATATATTACTGTATCATCAGCAAATAATTTTATTGTACCTTCTTCTGGGCATAACTCGACTATATCATTTATGTATATTATAAATAACAAGGGCCCTAGTACAGACCCCTGTGGTACCCCCATATTCATTACAGATAATTTCAGACCATTCATCATTGAATCGGACTTGCTGTGTTCTATTTGTTAAGTACGTTCGAAACCATTCTAATACCCTACCTCTAATCCCATATTGGTTCATTTTTTCGATTAATATTTGTCTATCCACAGTCTCAAAAGCTCGCTTCAAGTCCATAAAGATCACTCCTACCATTTTTCATTCACTAATGTCCAGTTTCCATTCATCCACCACAGTTTGAATCGCTGTTTCACATGAATATTGTTTTCTAAATCCTGACTGATGTTCCGTTATGACATTATTTGCTTCTAAATATTTTTCAACTTGATCCTTCACTACTAATTCCAGTACTTTTTCGTACAATGGCAACATATTAATCGGTCTATATTGACTTGCTTTTTTGGCTTTATCTATTTTTGGTATTGGGATAATCGTAGAAGTTTTCCAGCTTTTCGGGCCAGCATCCCTCCCTTAGCGATCCATTATTATTTCAACAAATTCCTCTTTTATTGCACCAAAACGCCATTTTTAGTAATTCACTCGATATTCCTTCATCCGTTCCCTTTTTTTTTTTTGGGAGTCCCATTACTATTTTCTCCAGATCATTTACTTCAATAAACTCAAATTTTCCATTATTTTCCCATTGTCCATCCTAGCCCCTGTTAATATTCTTCTTCTATTCGGACTTCCTGACATATCCCGCTGTATTGAATTAACTATGTTATTTATACTTTGCACATAATACACATTAAATTTATCAGCTATATTACCACCCACATTTTCGCCCAAAATTTCAAAATCTATTTTCTCTACTTCTTTCTTAACTGTAGTCTCACCTTTAATTACTTCTTTTAATGTTTTCCACATTTTTGTCGAGTCTTTTTTATTATCGTCTATCATCTTTTCATAATATTCCTTCTTCTTATATCGTAATAACTTAACTGCCGCATTTCTTTCTATCTTAATTGAGAGAGAGAGAGAGCGAGAGAGAGAGAGAGAGAGCGAGAGAGAGAGAGAGAGAGAGAGAGAGAGAGAGAGGGAGAGAGGGAGAGAGGGAGAGAGGGAGAGAGGGAGAGAAGGGAGAGAGGGAGAGAGGGAGAGAGGGAGAGAGGAGGGAGAGAGGTGGAGAGGGGGAGAGGGAGAGAGGTGGAGAGGGGGAGAGGGGAGAGGGGGAGAGGGGAGAGAGGGGGCTGAGAGGGGGAGAGAGGGGGAGGAGAGGGGAGAGAGGGAGAGGGGAGAGAGGGAGAGAGAGGGGGAGAGAGAGGGAGAGAGAGGGAGAGAGAGGGAGAGAGAGAGAGAGAGAGAGGGAGAGAGAGGGAGAGAGAGGGAGAGAGAGGGAGAGAGAGGGAGAGAGAGGGATGAGAGAGGGAGAGAGAGGGAGAGAGAGGGAGAGAGAGGGAGAGAGAGGGAGAGAGAGGGAGAGAGGGAGAGAGGGAGAGAGGGAGAGAGGGAGAGAGGGAGAGAGAGGGAGCAGAGGGAGAGAGGAGAGAGGGAGAGAGGGAGACGAGGGAGAAGAGGGAGAGATTTGAGAGAGTGGCGCGGAAGACGGAGAAGAGTTCGAGAGGTCTTAAGGCCGAGGGGAGAGGGAGAGAGGCGAGAGAGGGAGAGGAGGGAGAGAGTGAGAGAGAGAGAAGCGCAGAGAGGCCTTCATAGAAATCGTACTTTCTCTGCCTTCTATTAATGAGATTCTTTAAAATCCTGAATTACGTACTTTTGTCTACAGATTTGAACTAAGAGGTAAAGACTGGGTGGTTGGAGTGGGATAGACATTTTAGTATGTACTTTTTTGTAAGTTGTTTGAAGCGGATGAGTAAGGGCGGTTCTTTAGTTTCAGCGAGCAGAACGCGGATGGGAGTGGACATCCTAAGGCCTAGTGCAAGCCGGAGGGCACTATATTGGATTCTGTTTAACTTCGTGAAGACGTTATTATCAGAAGGTAGTAAAGCCTGACAGCCATATTCTATTGCGCTCCTAATTAAGGATTTGTATAGGATGAGCAGAGTTGCAGGATGCGCGCCCCACCATGTGGTTCTGAGGGCTTTAAAGATGTTAAGCAACCTATTGCATTTATTGATGACGGATTTGAGGTGGGAGTTCCAGTTCAGCTTTCTGTCGAAGGTCATGCCCAGGTACCTGTCCTCATTGGAAGCATGAACCCGGTGAGTATCAATCCTAATGGAATAGTCAAAGAAGTCCTTCCTCCTTTTAGAGAAGATAACTAGCTTAGTTTTAGCAGGGGAGATAGATAAACCTTTGTTTCTCAGATAAGCACAGATGGAGTTGACGCTGGATTGGACGTTATTGATGCAATCGACTAAGTTTTTGGATCTCGACAGGATTAAGACCTCATCCGCAAACTGCGTAGCAGTACACTATGGATGAAGGTGGTTGTTAAGCTCCCTTATGTATAGAGAGAAGAGAATGGGGCTGAGGGTGAGGTCCTGAGGTAAGCCCTTGTGGGATGTCCTTGGACCACATAGACTTCCATTAATTTTGAAAAACACGTTTCTTTCAGCTATAATGTGGTAGATAAATCTGCAGATAGATTCTGGGATACCTAAAGAGCACAAATCTTGAATTAGAATAGAGGGGACGACCTCGTCGAACGCCCCCATGATGTCGACGAAGACTGCGACTGTGAATTCATCCTCAGCGAAACCATTGTAGATTTCAGATGACAGCAAGACTAAATTGTCGGTGGTGGATCTGGCTTTGCGAAAGCCAAATTGTGAAGATGGAAGAAGAGAGCGGTGTTCTGCCCACCACGACAGCCTGGCGAGGAGGAGACGTTCAAACAATTTGAGTAAGCATGAAGCTAAGGCTATGGGACGAAATTTGCCTGGGGTTGATTTGGGAATGAAAAACAGGAGAAATTGGTTCCAACTTTTAGAGAATATGGATTCCCTAAGGAAGTCGTTGAAGACGGCTAGAAGAGCGAGGCGAACATCGTGGGGTAACCTGTAAATGATGTCATTGCTAATCCTGTCAAGGCCTGGAGAAGACTTGCGCTTAAGTCTTTCAATGGCAAGCTCAAGTTCTGCCATCGTGAAGGGTTCCTCAAGAAAGGGGGATTTTTTGAAGAGGTGAGCAGGTGGGAAGCAGTTATGAAGCACTGAGTTTGGGCAGATAGATTCTGCTAACTCTTGAAGCTTGTTCACGACCTCGATATCCGATGAGTAAGGTGGATCTGGGTTGAGCTGCCTATGACGATATCTTTTGACTTGGTTCCAGACCGAAGAGATGGAGGAGTTGGGTGATACCGATTCGCAGAAGGATCTCCAAGATTGTTTCTTGGCTACTGCGAAAGTGCGTTTTGCCAATGCGTCTGCTTTTTTATAAGCTACGAAGTTCGTGTGGTTATATGAACGGCGAAGTTGGCGGAGGGCTTGCTTCCTAGTACGGACTGCCGCATCACAGCTGGCATTCCACCAAGGAGAATGGCCTTTCTCCCTAGATGGATTTGATGAAGAGTTGGAGTCAGGGATAGCATTGGGACAAGCCTCAATAACCGAGTTGGTGATGGTGTCGACGATGGTGTTGTATCTACTCAAGGCGTCTTGTGAAGAACAAAGGGAAGAAAAAGGAGAAGGTGCAGCTATAGGTGGGGCCAGAAATGTGGAACCGGTCAGTGAAAAAATTGGGGAGTCGCAAAGGTTGGCCGTAAATGTTGACCAGTCCATGTTCTTGAGTCTGAATTTGTGGTTAAAATAGTTGTTTTTTGGGATTTGGACATTCAATGAAGTTGAGATGGGGAGGTGATCGCTACCCAGGGAATCCTTTAGGACTTCCCATGTGGCCAGTGGAGCAATGCTTTCAGAAACCAGAGTTAGGTCAAGACAGGAGGGTTGTTGATCTGGTCTGTTTAGGAATGTTGGTGACCCATCATTTAAGAGAACCAGATTGCTATTCAGCAAGTGCGAGTGAAGGAGGTTACCCGTTGAGCAAGCGTGAGAAGAACCCCAAGCTTCGTGATGACAATTGAAGTCACCACCTATGAAGACATTTTGGTTGGGGAGAGAATCGAAGAAGCTCACCCAATCGTTTGGGTGGGAGCCAAATGAGGATCCGGGGATTCTATAGGCTGCGACTATGGTCAAGGGGTTAGGCGAGAGGGAAATGGAAACAGCTAGTGACTCTAGGAGGTGCGGTTTGTAAAACGTATCATTGAACTTTGTAAAGGATAAGTGCTTCCCGATGCAAATGGCTATGCCACCACCCTTGTTGGAGGGTCTGTCCTTCCTAATGATGTTGAAATTTTTCAGGGAAACTGATTTGCTTGGCGAAAGCCAAGTTTCAAGAAGAATGATTACATCATAGTTTGAGGAGATGTTGGAAAGATCCCCTACTTTATTGCGAAGACTGCGACAATTCCAATGTAAGATATTCAGGGAGTCTTTGGTAGCCATGGAGGACATGATAGGATTGGTTTAGAAGGGAATGAGTGGATATGAGAGTGTCGTAGAGGATTGATGGATGTAGAATGTTGGGGCTTCACGGCTGAACGCAGGTGAGTCTGCTGAAATCAATGTTAGAGAGTTTATCTAGTAAGTTATCTAATTTTTCTAGGCGCTGAAGTTGAGGAGCAAATTGCTCTAGGATGAGAGTAGCTGAGCTGAGAAGGGATTCAAGAGTGGAGATGGCATTTTCAATGTATTCAGGGTCAACGTTGGAGGTAGCCGGAAGAGGACTAGGAGTGCAAGAACGTAAGGCGTTAGAACCCATTGCGAGATGGGATGCGAGATTCTTGTGTGTGCGGAAACTCGGCCGAGGTTGATGAACGAGTTTGTTTGGGAGTAGAAGCCCTAGTAGATGGGTTTGGTAGCGAGGAACGACGCATAGAAGGCTTGAACGGAGGTGCGGACACCGAAGCGTAGGAAGGGGTTGGGGCCCTTGTAGCAGAATAAGAGTGAGAAGTCGCTGTTGCCGCATCTGTTAATGGGATATCACCAAGGCTAGGATATTCCGAGAAGTCGAAACGGGGAGGCCGAGCAGAGTTGGGTGACGAAGGGGAGGAGGTACCATGTTTTATCAGGGTGGCGGCTTCCTTAATTGGAATGTTCCTATCGGCTGATAGTGAAAGAATCTTTTTCTGAATTAACCTTTCAGGACATGCTGGATCTGAGGGTAGGTGGTTACCTCCGCAATTCAAACAGGAAGGAGAGCCCTCAGCTTTTGGGCATTGGGCCTCATCCTGGTGTGATGCTTGCGAATGCAGCGTGCATGACTGCGGCAGACCTGTGAGGTGTGGCCGAATCGGTGACAATTGAGACACATTCTAATGGAAGGTACAAAGGGGCTCACTTCATACCGTACACTAAACAGGTAAAGGTGAGTGGGCAGAGATTGGCCCTCAAATGTGATGAGCAGAGTGCGAGTAGGAATGTATTTGGGCGTGTCTTCAACCATGGTTTTCCTATCGAAGCGTTTTGCTGCAACTATTTTGTCAGATGCTGAGGAACCTGCAATAATGTCATCAGTGGAGAGATCAGTAGGGATATTGCGGATGATGCCCTGCTTCATGATCTGATTAGATGGAATGAAAGCAATTAAATTGAATTTTTGAAGGTTCGAATTCGAAACCAGTTTATTTGCTGCCTCAGCAGTGCTGACCCTGACTTTAAAACGGTTTTTTCCTGTTCTAGTGGTTTCCTGCAACTTGTCCCCTACCAAGTTGTGGACATTGCGACCCACAGTCAGAGGATGCAAGTTGGTTGTCGAACTGGGGTTAAGAGGCTGGACAGTCAAGATATAAGGACCGTGATGATTATTACTGTACCTATTTTTGAGAGCCTGGCTGAGAGGATGCTCAGAAGGCAGTTGATCGGATTGAGCTTTTGTGACATTAGGTGCTGTGTGAAGGTTACCAGCGTTATTGAGAATGTCCTTATTTGGAGCTGGGAGTTCAGCTACGATAACTGGAACTACTTTGGTTTTAGGGTTCTTTAGAGAGTCCTCGTTTTCAGTGACAGCATCGCTATTGCGTTTGAGAGGATTATGCTTGGACTTACCCTTGCGGGCTACTGTCTGGAACTCGCCACTAGATAGTGAGATGAGAGGATTCGTAGAGTCAGGTGGGAAAGCTTCATTCCGCAGAGAAGAAAGAGCCTGAGAGATGAACTCTTCAGAGCCTGCTGTTCCCGGAGGAGGCGATGGTCCCGGGTCCTCCAGCTCCATGCCGACAAGCGACATGTCCGGCCGTGGGCGGCCGGACCGGCCTAAGCCGTACACGTCGGTTGGAAAAAGCGATGACAAGAAATAGAAATTAAAAAGAAGTTAGAAATAGATAAGATAACACCTAAATAGCGATAAGAAGGCGTGAGAAAGCGTGGCGATATGTTATTGTTAAGCAGCAAGCGTGAGGTTAACACGTGGTTGCCGCCAAAAAATGGCGGCAGTTGCGTTAGGCTAGAGTTCTGGACCTATGTGTTATTTTGCTATTTGAAATAAAGGAATAAGGAAAATAAAGGAAGGATAGTACCTTGCCCGAAACCACAAGCCCAAGTGCAGGAAGCCTAACCCCAAAGCGATGAAGACGGTGGCTTTTTGCGTCAGTAAGTATCACAGCTAAGCATAACACGTCCGCGCGCACTGAAGGTCCTGACAGAACTCCTCGTCGTCGTCATCGTCGTCGTCGTCTTCGCACGTCCATCGCATTTTTTACCCAACAGATGGCGGTGACTGCTGTGTCTTCATTACCTATTTGTACTCTGAATGGTGTTAGTAATTTACGAATACACAACACAGTCAAATACACTTTATACGTGAAGCTACTGTTCATACCGAATTTCCAGTTAGTATAAGGGTGCTTTCACACCGTATACAATTATTAAGTTTTTAATAGCATTCATGTGAAGCGCGCGTGTGTGTATGTATATGTGTGCTTCAACATAGTTCCTCGTATTTCAGGTGACAGTTTTTAGAGACACAGAATGTCCAGGTGTTTCTCTCCGTAATATCCTGTATCTAGGTGGCGGACGTGGAAGTCCAGGGTGTCCAGGTATTCCGATTCGTAGTTTTCTGTGTCCAGGTGTCGGATTTGGAAGTCCAGGATGTCCACGTATTCCGCTTCGTAGTTTCTTGTATCTAGGTACTGGATGTGGAAGTCCACGGTGTCCAGGTATTCCGCTACGTAGTTTCTTGTATCTAGGTACTGGATGTGGAAGTCCAGGGTGTCCAGGTATTCCGCTTCGTAGTTTCTTGTATCTAGGTACTGGATGTGGAAGTCCAGGGTGTCCAGATATTCCGCTTCGTAGTTTTCTGTGTCCAGTTGTCGGATGTGGAAGTTCAGGGTGTCCAGGTATTTCGCTTCGTAATTTTCTGTGTCCAGGTGTCGGATGTGGAAGTTCAGGGTGTCCAGGTATTCCGCTTCGTAGTTTCTTGTATCTAGGTACTGGATGTGGAAGTCCAGGGTGTCCAGGTATTCCGCTTCGTAGTTTCTTGTATCTAGGTACTGGATGTAGAAGTCCAGGGTGTCCAGATATTCCGCTTCGTAGTTTTCTGTGTCCAGTTGTCGGATGTGGAAGTTCAGGGTGTCCAGGTATTTCGCTTCGTAGTTTTCTGTGTCCAGGTGTCGGATGTGGAAGTACAGGGTGTCCAGGTATTCCGCTTCGTAGTTTCTAGTATCTAGGTACTGGATGTGGATGTCCAGGGTGTCCAGGTATTCCGCTTCGTAGTTCCTTGTATCTAGGTACTGGATGTGGAAGTCCAGGGTGTCCAGATATTCCGCTTCGTAGTTTTCTGTGTCCAGTTGTCGGATGTGGAAGTTCAGGGTGTCCAGGTATTTCGCTTCGTAATTTTCTGTGTCCAGGTGTCGGATGTGGAAGTTCAGGGTGTCCAGGTATTCCGCTTCGTAGTTTCTTGTATCTAGGTACTGGATGTGGAAGTCCAGGGTGTCCAGGTATTCCGCTTCGTAGTTTCTTGTATCTAGGTACTGGATGTGGAAGTCCAGGGTGTCCAGATATTCCGCTTCGTAGTTTTCTGTGTCCAGTTGTCGGATGTGGAAGTTCAGGGTGTCCAGGTATTTCGCTTCGTAGTTTTCTGTGTCCAGGTGTCGGATGTGGAAGTACAGGGTGTCCAGGTATTCCGCTTCGTAGTTTCTAGTATCTAGGTACTGGATGTGGATGTCCAGGGTGTCCAGGTATTCCGCTTCGTAGTTCCTTGTATCTAGGTACTGGATGTGGAAGTCCAGGGTGTCCAGATATTCCGCTTCGTAGTTTTCTGTGTCCAGTTGTCGGATGTGGAAGTTCAGGGTGTCCAGGTATTTCGCTTCGTAGTTTTCTGTGTCCAGGTTGTGATTGTGGAAATTCAGGGTGTCCAGATATTCCGCTTCGTAGTTTTCTGTGTCCAGTTGTCGGATGTGGAAGTTCAGGGTGTCCAGGTATTTCGCTTCGTAATTTTCTGTGTCCAGGTGTCGGATGTGGAAGTTCAGGGTGTCCAGGTATTCCGCTTCGTAGTTTCTTGTATCTAGGTACTGGATGTGGAAGTCCAGGGTGTCCAGGTATTCCGCTTCGTAGTTTCTTGTATCTAGGTACTGGATGTGGAAGTCCAGGGTGTCCAGATATTCCGCTTCGTAGTTTTCTGTGTCCAGTTGTCGGATGTGGAAGTTCAGGGTGTCCAGGTATTTCGCTTCGTAGTTTTCTGTGTCCAGGTGTCGGATGTGGAAGTTCAGGGTGTACAGGTATACCGCTTCGTAGTTCCTTGTATCTAGGTACAGGATGTGGAAGTCCAGGGTGTCCAGATATTCCGCTTCGTAGTTTTCTGTTTCCAGTTGTCGGATGTGGAAGTCCAGGGTGTCCAGGGATTCCGCTTCGTAGTTTTCTGTGTCCAGGTGTCGGATGTGGAAGTCCAGGGTGTCCAGGTATTCCGCTTCGTAGTTTCTTGTATCTAGGTACTGGATGTGGAAGTCCAGGGTGTCCAGATATTCCGCTTCGTAGTTTTCTGTGTCCAGTTGTCGGATGTGGAAGTTCAGGGTGTCCAGGTATTTCGCTTCGTAGTTTTCTGTGTCCAGGTGTCGGATGTGGAAGTACAGGGTGTCCAGGTATTCCGCTTCGTAGTTTCTAGTATCTAGGTACTGGATGTGGATGTCCAGGGTGTCCAGGTATTCCGCTTCGTAGTTCCTTGTATCTAGGTACTGGATGTGGAAGTCCAGGGTGTCCAGATATTCCGCTTCGTAGTTTTCTGTGTCCAGTTGTCGGATGTGGAAGTTCAGGGTGTCCAGGTATTTCGCTTCGTAGTTTTCTGTGTCCAGGTGTCGGATGTGGAAGTTCAGGGTGTCCAGGTATTCCGCTTCGTAGTTTCTTGTATCTAGGTACTGGATGTGGAAGTCCAGGGTGTCCAGGTATTCCGCTTCGTAGTTTCTTGTATCTAGGTACTGGATGTGGAAGTCCAGGGTGTCCAGATATTCCGCTTCGTAGTTTTCTGTGTCCAGTTGTCATATGTGGAAGTCCAGGGTGTCCAGGTATTCCGCTTCGTAGTTTATTGTATCTAGGTACTGGATGTGGAAGTCCAGGGTGTCCAGATATTCCGCTTCGTAGTTTTCTGTGTCCAGTTGTCGGATGTGGAAGTTCAGGGTGTCCAGGTATTTCGCTTCGTAGTTTTCTGTGTCCAGGTGTCGGATGTGGAAGTACAGGGTGTCCAGGTATTCCGCTTCGTAGTTTCTAGTATCTAGGTACTGGATGTGGATGTCCAGGGTGTCCAGGTATTCCGCTTCGTAGTTCCTTGTATCTAGGTACTGGATGTGGAAGTCCAGGGTGTCCAGATATTCCGCTTCGTAGTTTTCTGTGTCCAGTTGTCGGATGTGGAAGTTCAGGGTGTCCAGGTATTTCGCTTCGTAGTTTTCTGTGTCCAGGTGTCGGATGTGGAAGTTCAGGGTGTCCAGGTATTCCGCTTCGTAGTTTCTTGTATCTAGGTACTGGATGTGGAAGTCCAGGGTGTCCAGGTATTCCGCTTCGTAGTTTCTTGTATCTAGGTACTGGATGTGGAAGTCCAGGGTGTCCAGATATTCCGCTTCGTAGTTTTCTGTGTCCAGTTGTCATATGTGGAAGTTCAGGGTGTCCAGGTATTTCGCTTCGTAGTTTTCTGTGTCCAGGTGTCGGATGTGGAAGTTCAGGGTGTCCAGGTATTCCGCTTCGTAGTTTCTTGTATCTAGGTACTGGATGTGGAAGTCCAGGGTGTCCAGATATTCCGCTTCGTAGTTTTCTGTGTCCAGTTGTCGGATGTGGAAGTTCAGGGTGTCCAGGTATTTCGTTTCGTAGTTTTCTGTGTCCAGGTGTCGGATGTGGAAGTTCAGGGTGTACAGGTATACCGCTTCGTAGTTCCTTGTATCTAGGTACAGGATGTGGAAGTCCAGGGTGTCCAGATATTCCGCTTCGTAGTTTTCTGTTTCCAGTTGTCGGATGTGGAAGTCCAGGGTGTCCAGGGATTCCGCTTCGTAGTTTTCTGTGTCCAGGTGTCGGATGTGGAAGTCCAGGGTGTCCAGGTATTCCGCTTCGTAGTTTCTTGTATCTAGGTACTGGATGTGGAAGTCCAGGGTGTCCAGATATTCCGCTTCGTAGTTTTCTGTGTCCAGTTGTCGGATGTGGAAGTTCAGGGTGTCCAGGTATTTCGCTTCGTAGTTTTCTGTGTCCAGGTGTCGGATGTGGAAGTACAGGGTGTCCAGGTATTCCGCTTCGTAGTTTCTAGTATCTAGGTACTGGATGTGGATGTCCAGGGTGTCCAGGTATTCCGCTTCGTAGTTCCTTGTATCTAGGTACTGGATGTGGAAGTCCAGGGTGTCCAGATATTCCGCTTCGTAGTTTTCTGTGTCCAGTTGTCGGATGTGGAAGTTCAGGGTGTCCAGGTATTTCGCTTCGTAGTTTTCTGTGTCCAGGTGTCGGATGTGGAAGTTCAGGTTGTCCAGGTATTCCGCTTCGTAGTTTCTTGTATCTAGGTACTGGATGTGGAAGTCCAGGGTGTCCAGGTATTCCGCTTCGTAGTTTCTTGTATCTAGGTACTGGATGTGGAAGTCCAGGGTGTCCAGATATTCCGCTTCGTAGTTTTCTGTGTCCAGTTGTCATATGTGGAAGTTCAGGGTGTCCAGGTATTTCGCTTCGTAGTTTTCTGTGTCCAGGTGTCGGATGTGGAAGTTCAGGGTGTCCAGGTATTCCGCTTCGTAGTTTCTTGTATCTAGGTACTGGATGTGGAAGTCCAGGGTGTCCAGGTATTCCGCTTCGTTGTTTTCTGTGTCCAGGTGTCGGATGTGGAAGTCCAGGGTGTCCAGGTATTCCGCTCCGTAGTTTCTTGTATCTAGGTAGTGAATGCGGAAGTCCAGGGTGTCCAGGTATTCCGCTCGGTAGTTTCCTGTGTCCAGGTGTTGGATGTGGAAGTCCAGGGTATCCAGGTATTCCGCTACGTAGTTTTCTGTATCTAGGTGTCGGATGTGGAAGTTCAGGGTGTCTAGGTGTTCCGCTCCGTAGTTTTCTGTATCTAGGTGTCGGATGTGGAAGTACAGGGTGTCCAGGTATTCCGCTTCGTAGTTTTCTGTGTCCAGGTGTCGGATGTGGAAGTCCAGGGTGTCCAGGTATTCCGCTTCGTAGTTTCTTGTATCTAGGTACTGGATGTGGAAGTCCACGGTGTCCAGGTATTCCGCTACGTAGTTTCTTGTATCTAGGTACTGGATGTGGAAGTCCAGGGTGTCCAGGTATTCCGCTTCGTAGTTTCTTGTATCTAGGTACTGGATGTGGAAGTCCAGGGTGTCCAGATATTCCGCTTCGTAGTTTTCTGTGTCCAGTTGTCGGATGTGGAAGTTCAGGGTGTCCAGGTATTTCGCTTCGTAATTTTCTGTGTCCAGGTGTCGGATGTGGAAGTTCAGGGTGTCCAGGTATTCCGCTTCGTAGTTTCTTGTATCTAGGTACTGGATGTGGAAGTCCAGGGTGTCCAGGTATTCCGCTTCGTAGTTTCTTGTACCTAGGTACTGGATGTGGTAGTCCAGGGTGTCCAGATATTCCGCTTCGTAGTTTTCTGTGTCCAGTTGTCGGATGTGGAAGTTCAGGGTGTCCAGGTATTTCGCTTCGTAGTTTTCTGTGTCCAGGTGTCATATGTGGAAGTTCAGGGTGTCCAGGTATTTCGCTTCGTAGTTTTCTGTGTCCAGGTGTCGGATGTGGAAGTTCAGGGTGTCCAGGTATTCCGCTTCGTAGTTTCTTGTATCTAGGTACTGGATGTGGAAGTCCAGGGTGTCCAGATATTCCGCTTCGTAGTTTTCTGTGTCCAGTTGTCGGATGTGGAAGTTCAGGGTGTCCAGGTATTTCGCTTCGTAGTTTTCTGTGTCCAGGTGTCGGATGTGGAAGTTCAGGGTGTACAGGTATACCGCTTCGTAGTTCCTTGTATCTAGGTACAGGATGTGGAAGTCCAGGGTGTCCAGATATTCCGCTTCGTAGTTTTCTGTTTCCAGTTGTCGGATGTGGAAGTCCAGGGTGTCCAGGGATTCCGCTTCGTAGTTTTCTGTGTCCAGGTGTCGGATGTGGAAGTCCAGGGTGTCCAGGTATTCCGCTTCGTAGTTTCTTGTATCTAGGTACTGGATGTGGAAGTCCAGGGTGTCCAGATATTCCGCTTCGTAGTTTTCTGTGTCCAGTTGTCGGATGTGGAAGTTCAGGGTGTCCAGGTATTTCGCTTCGTAGTTTTCTGTGTCCAGGTGTCGGATGTGGAAGTACAGGGTGTCCAGGTATTCCGCTTCGTAGTTTCTAGTATCTAGGTACTGGATGTGGATGTCCAGGGTGTCCAGGTATTCCGCTTCGTAGTTCCTTGTATCTAGGTACTGGATGTGGAAGTCCAGGGTGTCCAGATATTCCGCTTCGTAGTTTTCTGTGTCCAGTTGTCGGATGTGGAAGTTCAGGGTGTCCAGGTATTTCGCTTCGTAGTTTTCTGTGTCCAGGTGTCGGATGTGGAAGTTCAGGTTGTCCAGGTATTCCGCTTCGTAGTTTCTTGTATCTAGGTACTGGATGTGGAAGTCCAGGGTGTCCAGGTATTCCGCTTCGTAGTTTCTTGTATCTAGGTACTGGATGTGGAAGTCCAGGGTGTCCAGATATTCCGCTTCGTAGTTTTCTGTGTCCAGTTGTCATATGTGGAAGTTCAGGGTGTCCAGGTATTTCGCTTCGTAGTTTTCTGTGTCCAGGTGTCGGATGTGGAAGTTCAGGGTGTCCAGGTATTCCGCTTCGTAGTTTCTTGTATCTAGGTACTGGATGTGGAAGTCCACGGTGTCCAGGTATTCCGCGTCGTAGTTTTCTGTGTCCAGGTGTCGGATGTGGAAGTTCAGGGAGTCCAGGTATTCCGCTTCGTAGTTTCTTGTATCTAGGTACTGGATGTGGAAGTCCAGGGTGTCCAGGTATTCCGCTTCGTTGTTTTCTGTGTCCAGGTGTCGGATGTGGAAGTCCAGGGTGTCCAGGTATTCCGCTCCGTAGTTTCTTGTATCTAGGTAGTGAATGCGGAAGTCCAGGGTGTCCAGGTATTCCGCTCGGTAGTTTCCTGTGTCCAGGTGTTGGATGTGGAAGTCCAGGGTATCCAGGTATTCCGCTACGTAGTTTTCTGTATCTAGGTGTCGGATGTGGAAGTTCAGGGTGTCTAGGTGTTCCGCTCCGTAGTTTTCTGTATCTAGGTGTCGGATGTGGAAGTACAGGGTGTCCAGGTATTCCGCTTCGTAGTTTTCTGTGTCCAGGTGTCGGATGTGGAAGTCCAGGGTGTCCAGGTATTCCGCTTCGTAGTTTCTTGTATCTAGGTACTGGATGTGGAAGTCCACGGTGTCCAGGTATTCCGCTACGTAGTTTCTTGTATCTAGGTACTGGATGTGGAAGTCCAGGGTGTCCAGGTATTCCGCTTCGTAGTTTCTTGTGTCTAGGTACTGGATGTGGAAGTCCAGGGTGTCCAGATATTCCGCTTCGTAGTTTTCTGTGTCCAGTTGTCGGATGTGGAAGTTCAGGGTGTCCAGGTATTTCGCTTCGTAATTTTCTGTGTCCAGGTGTCGGATGTGGAAGTTCAGGGTGTCCAGGTATTCCGCTTCGTAGTTTCTTGTATCTAGGTACTGGATGTGGAAGTCCAGGGTGTCCAGGTATTCCGCTTCGTAGTTTCTTGTACCTAGGTACTGGATGTGGTAGTCCAGGGTGTCCAGATATTCCGCTTCGTAGTTTTCTGTGTCCAGTTGTCGGATGTGGAAGTTCAGGGTGTCCAGGTATTTCGCTTCGTAGTTTTCTGTGTCCAGGTGTCGGATGTGGAAGTACAGGGTGTCCAGGTATTCCGCTTCGTAGTTTCTAGTATCTAGGTACTGGATGTGGATGTCCAGGGTGTCCAGGTATTCCGCTTCGTAGTTCCTTGTATCTAGGTACTGGATGTGGAAGTCCAGGGTGTCCAGATATTCCGCTTCGTAGTTTTCTGTGTCCAGTTGTCGGATGTGGAAGTTCAGGGTGTCCAGGTATTTCGCTTCGTAGTTTTCTGTGTCCAGGTGTCGGATGTGGAAGTTCAGGTTGTCCAGGTATTCCGCTTCGTAGTTTCTTGTATCTAGGTACTGGATGTGGAAGTCCAGGGTGTCCAGGTATTCCGCTTCGTAGTTTCTTGTATCTAGGTACTGGATGTGGAAGTCCAGGGTGTCCAGATATTCCGCTTCGTAGTTTTCTGTGTCCAGTTGTCATATGTGGAAGTTCAGGGTGTCCAGGTATTTCGCTTCGTAGTTTTCTGTGTCCAGGTGTCGGATGTGGAAGTTCAGGGTGTCCAGGTATTCCGCTTCGTAGTTTCTTGTATCTAGGTACTGGATGTGGAAGTCCACGGTGTCCAGGTATTCCGCGTCGTAGTTTTCTGTGTCCAGGTGTCGGATGTGGAAGTTCAGGGAGTCCAGGTATTCCGCTTCGTAGTTTCTTGTATCTAGGTACTGGATGTGGAAGTCCAGGGTGTCCAGGTATTCCGCTTCGTTGTTTTCTGTGTCCAGGTGTCGGATGTGGAAGTCCAGGGTGTCCAGGTATTCCGCTCCGTAGTTTCTTGTATCTAGGTAGTGAATGCGGAAGTCCAGGGTGTCCAGGTATTCCGCTCGGTAGTTTCCTGTGTCCAGGTGTTGGATGTGGAAGTCCAGGGTATCCAGGTATTCCGCTACGTAGTTTTCTTTATCTAGGTGTCGGATGTGGAAGTTCAGGGTGTCTAGGTGTTCCGCTCCGTAGTTTTCTGTATCTAGGTGTCGGATGTGGAAGTACAGGGTGTCCAGGTATTCCGCTTCGTAGTTTTCTGTGTCCAGGTGTCGGATGTGGAAGTCCAGGGTGTCCAGGTATTCCGCTTCGTAGTTTCTTGTATCTAGGTACTGGATGTGGAAGTCCACGGTGTCCAGGTATTCCGCTACGTAGTTTCTTGTATCTAGGTACTGGATGTGGAAGTCCAGGGTGTCCAGGTATTCCGCTTCGTAGTTTCTTGTATCTAGGTACTGGATGTGGAAGTCCAGGGTGTCCAGATATTCCGCTTCGTAGTTTTCTGTGTCCAGTTGTCGGATGTGGAAGTTCAGGGTGTCCAGGTATTTCGCTTCGTAATTTTCTGTGTCCAGGTGTCGGATGTGGAAGTTCAGGGTGTCCAGGTATTCCGCTTCGTAGTTTCTTGTATCTAGGTACTGGATGTGGAAGTCCAGAGTGTCCAGGTATTCCGCTTCGTAGTTTCTTGTACCTAGGTACTGGATGTGGTAGTCCAGGGTGTCCAGATATTCCGCTTCGTAGTTTTCTGTGTCCAGTTGTCGGATGTGGAAGTTCAGGGTGTCCAGGTATTTCGCTTCGTAGTTTTCTGTGTCCAGGTGTCGGATGTGGAAGTTCAGGGTGTCCAGGTATTCCGCTTCGTAGTTTCTTGTATCTAGGTACTGGATGTGGAAGTCCACGGTGTCCAGGTATTCCGCGTCGTAGTTTTCTGTGTCCAGGTGTCGGATGTGGAAGTTCAGGGTGTCCAGGTATTCCGCTTCGTAGTTTCTTGTATCTAGGTACTGGATGTGGAAGTCCAGGGTGTCCAGGTATTCCGCTTCGTAGTTTTCTGTGTCCAGGTGTCGGATGTGGAAGTCCAGGGTGTCCAGGTATTCCGCTCCGTAGTTTCTTGTATCTAGGTAGTGAATGCGGAAGTCCAGGGTGTCCAGGTATGCCGCTCGGTAGTTTCCTGTGTCCAGGTGTTGGATGTGGAAGTCCAGGGTATCCAGGTATTCCGCTACGTAGTTTTCTGTATCTAGGTGTCGGATGTGGAAGTTCAGGGTGTCTAGGTGTTCCGCTCCGTAGTTTTCTGTATCTAGGTGTCGGATGTGGAAGTCCAGGGTGTCCAGGTATTCCGCTTCGTAGTTTCTTGTATCTAGGTACTGGATGTGGAAGTCCAGGGTGTCCAGATATTCCGCTTCGTAGTTTTCTGTGTCCAGTTGTCGGATGTGGAAGTTCAGGGTGTCCAGGTATACCGCTTCGTAGTTTCTTGTTTCTAGGAACTGGATGTGGAAGTCCAGGGTATCCAGATATTCCGCTTCGTAGTTTTCTGTGTCCAGTTGTCGGGTGTGGAATTTCAGGTTGTCCAGGTATACCGCTTCGTAGTTTCTTGTATCTAGGTACTGGATGTGGAAGTCCAGGGTGTCCAGATATTCCGCTTCGTAGTTTTCTGTGTCCAGTTGTCGGATGTGGAAGTCCAGGGTATCCAGGTATTCCGCTACGTAGTTTTCTGTATCTAGGTGTCGGATGTGGAAGTTCAGGGTGTCTAGGTGTTCCGCTCCGTAGTTTTCTGTATCTAGGTGTCGGATGTGGAAGTACAGGGTGTCCAGGTATTCCGCTTCGTAGTTTTCTGTGTCCAGGTGTCGGATGTGGAAGTCCAGGGTGTTCAGGTATTCCGCTTCGTAGTTTCTTGTATCTAGGTACTGGATGTGGAAGTCCAGGGTGTCCAGATATTCCGCTTCGTAGTTTTCTGTGTCCAGTTGTCGGATGTGGAAGTCCAGGGTATCCAGGTATTCCGCTACGTAGTTTTCTGTATCTAGGTGTCGGATGTGGAAGTCCAGGGTGTCCAGGTATTCCGCTTCGTAGTTTTCTGTATCTAGGTGTCGGATGTGGAAGTCCAGGGTGTCCATGTATTCCGCTCCGTAGTTTCCTGTGTCTAGGTACTGGATGTGGAAGTCCAGGGTGTCCAGGTATTCCGCTACGTAGTTTTCTGTATCTAGGTGTCGGATGTGGAAGTTCAGGGTGTCCAGGTATTCCGCTTCGTAGTTTCTTGTATCTAGGTACTGGATGTGGAAGTCCACGGTGTCCAGGTATTCCGCTACGTAGTTTTCTGTATCTAGGTGTCGGATGTGGAAGTTCAGGGTGTCTAGGTGTTCCGCTCCGTAGTTTTCTGTATCTAGGTGTCGGATGTGGAAGTACAGGGTGTCCAGGTATTCCGCTTCGTAGTTTTCTGTGTCCAGGTGTCGGATGTGGAAGTCCAGGGTGTTCAGGTATTCCGCTTCGTAGTTTCTTGTATCTAGGTACTGGATGTGGAAGTCCAGGGTGTCCAGATATTCCGCTTCGTAGTTTTCTGTGTCCAGTTGTCGGATGTGGAAGTCCAGGGTATCCAGGTATTCCGCTACGTAGTTTTCTGTATCTAGGTGTCGGATGTGGAAGTCCAGGGTGTCCAGGTATTCCGCTTCGTAGTTTTCTGTATCTAGGTGTCGGATGTGGAAGTCCAGGGTGTCCATGTATTCCGCTCCGTAGTTTCCTGTGTCTAGGTACTGGATGTGGAAGTCCAGGGTGTCCAGGTATTCCGCTACGTAGTTTTCTGTATCTAGGTGTCGGATGTGGAAGTTCAGGGTGTCCAGGTATTCCGCTTCGTAGTTTCTTGTATCTAGGTACTGGATGTGGAAGTCCACGGTGTCCAGGTATTCCGCGTCGTAGTTTTCTGTGTCCAGGTGTCGGATGTGGAAGTTCAGGGTGTCCAGGTATTCCGCTTCGTAGTTTCTTGTATCTAGGTACTGGATGTGGAAGTCCAGGGTGTCCAGGTATTCCGCTTCGTAGTTTTCTGTATCTAGGTGTCGGATGTGGAAGTCCAGGGTGTCCATGTATTCCGCTCCGTAGTTTCCTGTGTCTAGGTACTGGATGTGTAAGTCCAGGGTGTCCAGGTATTCCGCTACGTAGTTTTCTGTATCTAGGTGTCGGATGTGGAAGTTCAGGGTGTCCAGGTATTCCGCTTCGTAGTTTCTTGTATCTAGGTACTGGATGTGGAAGTCCACGGTGTCCAGGTATTCCGCGTCGTAGTTTTCTGTGTCCAGGTGTCGGATGTGGAAGTTCAGGGTGTCCAGGTATTCCGCTTCGTAGTTTCTTGTATCTAGGTACTGGATGTGGAAGTCCAGGGTGTCCAGGTATTCCGCTTCGTAGTTTTCTGTGTCCAGGTGTCGGATGTGGAAGTCCAGGGTGTCCAGGTATTCCGCTCCGTAGTTTCTTGTATCTAGGTAGTGAATGCGGAAGTCCAGGGTGTCCAGGTATGCCGCTCGGTAGTTTCCTGTGTCCAGGTGTTGGATGTGGAAGTCCAGGGTATCCAGGTATTCCGCTACGTAGTTTTCTGTATCTAGGTGTCGGATGTGGAAGTTCAGGGTGTCTAGGTGTTCCGCTCCGTAGTTTTCTGTATCTAGGTGTCGGATGTGGAATTCCAGGGTGTCCAGGTATTCCGCTTCGTAGTTTCTTGTATCTAGGTACTGGATGTGGAAGTCCAGGGTGTCCAGATATTCCGCTTCGTAGTTTTCTGTGTCCAGTTGTCGGGTGTGGAATTTCAGGTTGTCCAGGTATACCGCTTCGTAGTTTCTTGTTTCTAGGAACTGGATGTGGAAGTCCAGGGTATCCAGATATTCCGCTTCGTAGTTTTCTGTGTCCAGTTGTCGGGTGTGGAATTTCAGGTTGTCCAGGTATACCGCTTCGTAGTTTCTTGTATCTAGGTACTGGATGTGGAAGTCCAGGGTGTCCAGATATTCCGCTTCGTAGTTTTCTGTGTCCAGTTGTCGGATGTGGAAGTCCAGGGTATCCAGGTATTCCGCTACGTAGTTTTCTGTATCTAGGTGTCGGATGTGGAAGTTCAGGGTGTCTAGGTGTTCCGCTCCGTAGTTTTCTGTATCTAGGTGTCGGATGTGGAAGTACAGGGTGTCCAGGTATTCCGCTTCGTAGTTTTCTGTGTCCAGTTGTCGGATGTGGAAGTCCAGGGTATCCAGGTATTCCGCTACGTAGTTTTCTGTATCTAGGTGTCGGATGTGGAAGTCCAGGGTGTCCAGGTATTCCGCTTCGTAGTTTTCTGTATCTAGGTGTCGGATGTGGAAGTCCAGGGTGTCCATGTATTCCGCTCCGTAGTTTCCTGTGTCTAGGTACTGGATGTGGAAGTCCAGGGTGTCCAGGTATTCCGCTACGTAGTTTTCTGTATCTAGGTGTCGGATGTGGAAGTTCAGGGTGTCCAGGTATTCCGCTTCGTAGTTTCTTGTATCTAGGTACTGGATGTGGAAGTCCACGGTGTCCAGGTATTCCGCGTCGTAGTTTTCTGTGTCCAGGTGTCGGATGTGGAAGTTCAGGGTGTCCAGGTATTCGGCTTCGTAGTTTCTTGTATCTAGGTACTGGATGTGGAAGTCCAGGGTGTCCAGGTATTCCGCTTCGTAGTTTTCTGTATCTAGGTGTCGGATGTGGAAGTCCAGGGTGTCCATGTATTCCGCTCCGTAGTTTCCTGTGTCTAGGTACTGGATGTGTAAGTCCAGGGTGTCCAGGTATTCCGCTACGTAGTTTTCTGTATCTAGGTGTCGGATGTGGAAGTTCAGGGTGTCCAGGTATTCCGCTTCGTAGTTTCTTGTATCTAGGTACTGGATGTGGAAGTCCACGGTGTCCAGGTATTCCGCGTCGTAGTTTTCTGTGTCCAGGTGTCGGATGTGGAAGTTCAGGGTGTCCAGGTATTCCGCTTCGTAGTTTCTTGTATCTAGGTACTGGATGTGGAAGTCCAGGGTGTCCAGGTATTCCGCTTCGTAGTTTTCTGTGTCCAGGTGTCGGATGTGGAAGTCCAGGGTGTCCAGGTATTCCGCTCCGTAGTTTCTTGTATCTAGGTAGTGAATGCGGAAGTCCAGGGTGTCCAGGTATGCCGCTCGGTAGTTTCCTGTGTCCAGGTGTTGGATGTGGAAGTCCAGGGTATCCAGGTATTCCGCTACGTAGTTTTCTGTATCTAGGTGTCGGATGTGGAAGTTCAGGGTGTCTAGGTGTTCCGCTCCGTAGTTTTCTGTATCTAGGTGTCGGATGTGGAAGTCCAGGGTGTCCAGGTATTCCGCTTCGTAGTTTCTTGTATCTAGGTACTGGATGTGGAAGTCCAGGGTGTCCAGATATTCCGCTTCGTAGTTTTCTGTGTCCAGTTGTCGGATGTGGAAGTTCAGGGTGTCCAGGTATACCGCTTCGTAGTTTCTTGTTTCTAGGAACTGGATGTGGAAGTCCAGGGTATCCAGATATTCCGCTTCGTAGTTTTCTGTGTCCAGTTGTCGGGTGTGGAATTTCAGGTTGTCCAGGTATACCGCTTCGTAGTTTCTTGTATCTAGGTACTGGATGTGGAAGTCCAGGGTGTCCAGATATTCCGCTTCGTAGTTTTCTGTGTCCAGTTGTCGGATGTGGAAGTCCAGGGTATCCAGGTATTCCGCTACGTAGTTTTCTGTATCTAGGTGTCGGATGTGGAAGTTCAGGGTGTCTAGGTGTTCCGCTCCGTAGTTTTCTGTATCTAGGTGTCGGATGTGGAAGTACAGGGTGTCCAGGTATTCCGCTTCGTAGTTTTCTATGTCCAGGTGTCGGATGTGGAAGTCCAGGGTGTTCAGGTATTCCGCTTCGTAGTTTCTTGTATCTAGGTACTGGATGTGGAAGTCCAGGGTGTCCAGATATTCCGCTTCGTAGTTTTCTGTGTCCAGTTGTCGGATGTGGAAGTCCAGGGTATCCAGGTATTCCGCTACGTAGTTTTCTGTATCTAGGTGTCGGATGTGGAAGTCCAGGGTGTCCAGGTATTCCGCTTCGTAGTTTTCTGTATCTAGGTGTCGGATGTGGAAGTCCAGGGTGTCCATGTATTCCGCTCCGTAGTTTCCTGTGTCTAGGTACTGGATGTGGAAGTCCAGGGTGTCCAGGTATTCCGCTTCGTAGTTTTCTGTATCTAGGTGTCGGATGTGGAAGTCCAGGGTATCCAGGTATTCCACTACGTAGTTTTCTGTATCTAGGTGTAGGATGTGGAAGTTCAGGGTGTCCAGGTAGTTCGCTTCGTAGTTTTCTGTATCTAGGTGTCGGATGTGGAAGTCCAGGGTGTCCAGGTGTTCCGCTCCATAGTTTCTTGTGTCTAGGTACTGGATGTGGAAGTCCATGGTGTCCAGGTATTCCGCTTCGTAGTTTTCTGTATCTAGGTGTCGGATGTGGAAGTCCAGGGTATCCAGGTATTCCGCTACGTAGTTTTCTGTATCTAGGTGTCGGATGTGGAAGTTCAGGGTGTCCAGGTAGTCCGCTTCGTAGTTTTCTGTATCTAGGTGTCGGATGTGGAAGTCCAGGGTGTCCAGGTGTTCCGCTCCATAGTTTCTTGTGTCTAGGTACTGGATGTGGAAGTCCAGGGTGTCCAGGTATTCCGTTTCGTAGTTTTCTGTATCTAGATGTCGGATGTGGAAGTCCAGGGTGTCCATGTATTCCGCTCCGTTGTTTCTTGTATCTAGGTAGTGAATGCGGAAGTCCAGGGTGTCCAGGTATTCCGCTCGGTAGTTTCCTGTGTCTAGATAATGGATGTGGAAGTCCAGGGTGTCCAGGTATTCCGCTTCGTAGTTTTCTGTATCTAGGTGTCGGATGTGGAAGTGCAGGGTATCCAGGTGTTCCGCTCCATAGTTCCTTGTGTCTAGGTACTGGATGTGGAAGTCCAGGGTGTCCAGGTATTCCGCTTCGTAGTTTTCTGTGTCCAGGTGTCGGATGTGGAAGTCCAGGGTGTCCAGGTATTCCGCTTCGTAGTTTCTTGTATCTAGGTACTGGATGTGAAAGTCTAGGGTGTCCAGGTATTCCGCTTCGTAGTTTTCTGTATCTAGGTGTCGGATGTGGAAGTCCAGGGTGTCCATGTATTCCGCTCCGTAGTTTCTTGTATCTAGGTAGTGAATGCGGAAGTCCAGGGTGTCCAGGTATTCCGCTCGGTAGTTTCCTGTGTCCAGGTGTTGGATGTGGAAGTCCAGGGTATCCAGGTATTCCGCTACGTAGTTTTCTGTATCTAGGTGTCGGATGTGGAAGTTCAGGGTGTCCAGGTATTCCGCTTCGTAGTTTTCTGTGTCCAGGTGTCGGATGTGGAAGTCCAGGGTGTCCAGGTATTCCGCTTCGTAGTTTCTTGTATCTAGGTACTGGATGTGGAAGTCCAGGGTGTCCAGATATTCCGCTTCGTAGTTTTCTGTGTCCAGTTGTCGGATGTGGAAGTCCAGGGTATCCAGGTATTCCGCTACGTAGTTTTCTGTATCTAGGTGTCGGATGTGGAAGTTCAGGGTGTCTAGGTGTTCCGCTCCGTAGTTTTCTGTATTTAGGTGTCGGATGTGGAAGTACAGGGTGTCCAGGTATTCCGCTTCGTAGTTTCTTGTATCTAGGTACTGGATGTGGAAGTCCAGGGTGTCCAGATATTCCGCTTCGTCGTTTTCTGTGTCCAGTTGTCGGATGTGGAAGTTCAGGGTGTCCAGGTATACCGCTTCGTAGTTTCTTGTATCTAGGTACTGGATGTGGAAGTCCAGGGTGTCCAGATATTCCGCTTCGTGGTTTTCTGTGTCCAGTTGTCGGATGTGGAAGTCCAGGCTATCCAGGTATTCCGCTACGTAGTTTTCTGTATCTAGGTGTCGGATGTGGAAGTCCAGGGTGTCCAGGTATTCCGCTTCGTAGTTTTCTATATCTAGGTGTCGGATGTGGAAGTCCAGGGTGTCCAGGTATTCCGCTCCGTAGTTTCCTGTGTCTAGATAATGGATGTGGAAGTCCAGGGTGTCCAGGTATTCCGCTACGTAGTTTTCTGTATCTAGGTGTCGGATGTGGAAGTTCAGGGTGTCCAGGTATTCCGCTTCGTAGTTTTCTGTGTCCAGGTGTCGGATGTGGAAGTCCAGGGTGTCCAGGTATTCCGCTTCGTAGTTTCTTGTATCTAGGTACTGGATGTGGAAGTCCAGGGTGTCCAGATATTCCGCTTCGTAGTTTTCTGTGTCCAGTTGTCGGATGTGGAAGTTCAGGGTGTCCAGGTATACCGCTTCGTAGTTTCTTGTATCTAGGTACTGGATGTGGAAGTCCAGGGTGTCCAGATATTCCGCTTCGTAGTTTTCTGTGTCCAGTTGTCGGATGTGGAAGTCCAGGGTGTCCAGGTATTCCGCTTCGTAGTTTTCTGTGTCCAGGTGTCGGATGTGGAAGTCCAGGGTGTCCAGGTATTCCGCTTCGTAGTTTCTTGTATCTAGGTACTGGATGTGGAAGTCCAGGGTGTCCAGATATTCCGCTTCGTAGTTTTCTGTGTCCAGTTGTCGGATGTGGAAGTTCAGGGTGTCCAGGTATACCGCTTCGTAGTTTCTTGTATCTAGGTACTGGATGTGGAAGTCCAGGGTGTCCAGATATTCCGCTTCGTAGTTTTCTGTGTCCAGTTGTCGGATGTGGAAGTCCAGGGTATCCAGGTATTCCGCTACGTAGTTTTCTGTATCTAGGTGTCGGATGTGGAAGTCCAGGGTGTCCAGGTATTCCGCTTCGTAGTTTTCTGTATCTAGGTGTCGGATGTGGAAGTCCAGGGTGTCCATGTATTCCGCTCCGTAGTTTCCTGTGTCTAGGTACTGGATGTGGAAGTCCAGGGTGTCCAGGTATTCCGCTTCGTAGTTTTCTGTATCTAGGTGTCGGATGTGGAAGTCCAGGGTATCCAGGTATTCCGCTACGTAGTTTTCTGTATCTAGGTGTCGGATGTGGAAGTTCAGGGTGTCCAGGTAGTCCGCTTCGTAGTTTTCTGTATCTAGGTGTCGGATGTGGAAGTCCAGGGTGTCCAGGTGTTCCGCTCCATAGTTTCTTGTGTCTAGGTACTGGATGTGGAAGTCCAGGGTGTCCAGGTATTCCGCTTCGTAGTGTTCTGTATCTAGGTGTCGGATGTGGAAGTCCAGGGTGTCCATGTATTCCGCTCCGTAGTTTCTTGTATCTAGGTAGTGAATGCGGAAGTCCAGGGTGTCCAGGTATTCCGCTCGGTAGTTTCCTGTGTCTAGGTGTTGGATGTGGAAGTCCAGGGTATCCAGGTATTCCGCTACGTAGTTTTCTGTATCTAGGTGTCGGATGTGGAAGTTCAGGGTGTCCAGATATTCCGCTTCGAAGTTTTCTGTGTCCAGTTGTCGGATGTGGAAGTTCAGGGTGTCCAGGTATTTCGCTTCGTAGTTTTCTGTGTCCAGGTGTCGAATGTGGAAGTTCAGGGTGTCCAGGTATACCGCTTCGTAGTTTCTTGTATCTAGGTACTGGATGTGGAAGTCCAGGGTGTCCAGATATTCCGCTTCGTAGTTTTCTGTGTCCAGTTGTCGGATGTGGAAGTCCAGGGTATCCAGGTATTCCGCTACGTAGTTTTCTGTATCTAGGTGTCGGATGTGGAAGTTCAGGGTGTCTAGGTGTTCCGCTCCGTAGTTTTCTGTATCTAGGTGTCGGATGTGAAAGTACAGGGTGTCCAGGTATTCCGCTCCGTAGTTTCTTGTATCTAGGTAGTGAATGCGGAAGTCCAGGGTGTCCAGGTTTTCCGCTCGGTAGTTTCCTGTGTCCAGGTGTTGGATGTGGAAGTCCAGGTTATCCAGGTATTCCGCTACGTAGTTTTCTGTATCTAGGTGTCGGATGTGGAAGTTCAGGGTGTCCAGGTATTCCGCTTCGTAGTTTTCTGTGTCCAGGTGTCGGATGTGGAAGTCCAGGGTGTCCAGGTATTCCGCTTCGTAGTTTCTTGTATCTAGGTACTGGATGTGGAAGTCCAGGGTGTCCAGATATTCCGCTTCGTAGTTTTCTGTGTCCAGTTGTCGGATGTGGAAGTTCAGGGTGTCCAGGTATACCGCTTCGTAGTTTCTTGTATCTAGGTACTGGATGTGGAAGTCCAGGGTGTCCAGGTATTCCGCTTCGTAGTTTTCTGTGTCCAGGTGTCGGATGTGGAAGTCCAGGGTGTCCAGGTATTCCGCTTCGTAGTTTCTTGTATCTAGGTACTGGATGTGGAAGTCCAGGGTGTCCAGATATTCCGCTTCGTGGTTTTCTGTGTCCAGTTGTCGGATGTGGAAGTCCAGGCTATCCAGGTATTCCGCTACGTAGTTTTCTGTATCTAGGTGTCGGATGTGGAAGTCCAGGGTGTCCAGGTATTCCGCTTCGTAGTTTTCTATATCTAGGTGTCGGATGTGGAAGTCCAGGGTGTCCAGGTATTCCGCTCCGTAGTTTCCTGTGTCTAGATAATGGATGTGGAAGTCCAGGGTGTCCAGGTATTCCGCTACGTAGTTTTCTGTATCTAGGTGTCGGATGTGGAAGTTCAGGGTGTCCAGGTATTCCGCTTCGTAGTTTTCTGTGTCCAGGTGTCGGATGTGGAAGTCCAGGGTGTCCAGGTATTCCGCTTCGTAGTTTCTTGTATCTAGGTACTGGATGTGGAAGTCCAGGGTGTCCAGATATTCCGCTTCGTAGTTTTCTGTGTCCAGTTGTCGGATGTGGAAGTTCAGGGTGTCCAGGTATACCGCTTCGTAGTTTCTTGTATCTAGGTACTGGATGTGGAAGTCCAGGGTGTCCAGATATTCCGCTTCGTAGTTTTCTGTGTCCAGTTGTCGGATGTGGAAGTCCAGGGTGTCCAGGTATTCCGCTTCGTAGTTTTCTGTGTCCAGGTGTCGGATGTGGAAGTCCAGGGTGTCCAGGTATTCCGCTTCGTAGTTTCTTGTATCTAGGTACTGGATGTGGAAGTCCAGGGTGTCCAGATATTCCGCTTCGTAGTTTTCTGTGTCCAGTTGTCGGATGTGGAAGTTCAGGGTGTCCAGGTATACCGCTTCGTAGTTTCTTGTATCTAGGTACTGGATGTGGAAGTCCAGGGTGTCCAGATATTCCGCTTCGTAGTTTTCTGTGTCCAGTTGTCGGATGTGGAAGTCCAGGGTATCCAGGTATTCCGCTACGTAGTTTTCTGTATCTAGGTGTCGGATGTGGAAGTCCAGGGTGTCCAGGTATTCCGCTTCGTAGTTTTCTGTATCTAGGTGTCGGATGTGGAAGTCCAGGGTGTCCATGTATTCCGCTCCGTAGTTTCCTGTGTCTAGGTACTGGATGTGGAAGTCCAGGGTGTCCAGGTATTCCGCTTCGTAGTTTTCTGTATCTAGGTGTCGGATGTGGAAGTCCAGGGTATCCAGGTATTCCGCTACGTAGTTTTCTGTATCTAGGTGTCGGATGTGGAAGTTCAGGGTGTCCAGGTAGTCCGCTTCGTAGTTTTCTGTATCTAGGTGTCGGATGTGGAAGTCCAGGGTGTCCAGGTGTTCCGCTCCATAGTTTCTTGTGTCTAGGTACTGGATGTGGAAGTCCAGGGTGTCCAGGTATTCCGCTTCGTAGTGTTCTGTATCTAGGTGTCGGATGTGGAAGTCCAGGGTGTCCATGTATTCCGCTCCGTAGTTTCTTGTATCTAGGTAGTGAATGCGGAAGTCCAGGGTGTCCAGGTATTCCGCTCGGTAGTTTCCTGTGTCTAGGTGTTGGATGTGGAAGTCCAGGGTATCCAGGTATTCCGCTACGTAGTTTTCTGTATCTAGGTGTCGGATGTGGAAGTTCAGGGTGTCCAGATATTCCGCTTCGAAGTTTTCTGTGTCCAGTTGTCGGATGTGGAAGTTCAGGGTGTCCAGGTATTTCGCTTCGTAGTTTTCTGTGTCCAGGTGTCGAATGTGGAAGTTCAGGGTGTCCAGGTATACCGCTTCGTAGTTTCTTGTATCTAGGTACTGGATGTGGAAGTCCAGGGTGTCCAGATATTCCGCTTCGTAGTTTTCTGTGTCCAGTTGTCGGATGTGGAAGTCCAGGGTATCCAGGTATTCCGCTACGTAGTTTTCTGTATCTAGGTGTCGGATGTGGAAGTTCAGGGTGTCTAGGTGTTCCGCTCCGTAGTTTTCTGTATCTAGGTGTCGGATGTGAAAGTACAGGGTGTCCAGGTATTCCGCTCCGTAGTTTCTTGTATCTAGGTAGTGAATGCGGAAGTCCAGGGTGTCCAGGTTTTCCGCTCGGTAGTTTCCTGTGTCCAGGTGTTGGATGTGGAAGTCCAGGTTATCCAGGTATTCCGCTACGTAGTTTTCTGTATCTAGGTGTCGGATGTGGAAGTTCAGGGTGTCCAGGTATTCCGCTTCGTAGTTTTCTGTGTCCAGGTGTCGGATGTGGAAGTCCAGGGTGTCCAGGTATTCCGCTTCGTAGTTTCTTGTATCTAGGTACTGGATGTGGAAGTCCAGGGTGTCCAGATATTCCGCTTCGTAGTTTTCTGTGTCCAGTTGTCGGATGTGGAAGTTCAGGGTGTCCAGGTATACCGCTTCGTAGTTTCTTGTATCTAGGTACTGGATGTGGAAGTCCAGGGTGTCCAGGTATTCCGCTTCGTAGTTTTCTGTGTCCAGGTGTCGGATGTGGAAGTCCAGGGTGTCCAGGTATTCCGCTTCGTAGTTTCTTGTATCTAGGTACTGGATGTGGAAGTCCAGGGTGTCCAGATATTCCGCTTCGTAGTTTTCTGTGTCCAGTTGTCGGATGTGGAAGTTCAGGGTGTGCAGGTATACCGCTTCGTAGTTTCTTGTATCTAGGTACTGGATGTGGAAGTCCAGGGTGTCCAGGTATTCCGCTTCGTAGTTTTCTGTATCTAGGTGTCGGATGTGGAAGTCCAGGGTATCCAGGTATTCCGCTACGTAGTTTTCTGTATCTAGGTGTCGGATGTGGAAGTTCAGGGTGTCCAGGTAGTCCGCTTCGTAGTTTTCTGTATCTAGGTGTCGGATGTGGAAGTCCAGGGTGTCCAGGTGTTCCGCTCCATAGTTTCTTGTGTCTAGGTACTGGATGTGGAAGTCCAGGGTGTCCAGGTATTCCGTTTCGTAGTTTTCTGTATCTAGATGTCGGATGTGGAAGTCCAGGGTGTCCATGTATTCCGCTCCGTAGTTTCTTGTATCTAGGTAGTGAATGCGGAAGTCCAGGGTGTCCAGGTATTCCGCTCGGTAGTTTCCTGTGTCCAGTTGTCGGATGTGGAAGTCCAGGGTATCCATGTATTCCGCTACGTAGTTTTCTGTATCTAGGTGTCGGATGTGGAAGTTCAGGGTGTCCAGGTAGTCCGCTACGTAGTTTTCTGTATCTAGGTGTCGGATGTGGAAGTTCAGGGTGTCCAGGTAGTCCGCTTCGTAGTTTTCTGTATCTAGGTGTCGGATGTGGAAGTTCAGGGTGTCCAGGTAGTCCGCTACGTAGTTTTCTGTATCTAGGTGTCGGATGTGGAAGTTCAGGGTGTCCAGGTAGTCCGCTTCGTAGTTTTCTGTATCTAGGTGTCGGATGTGGAAGTCCAGGGTGTCCAGGTGTTCCGCTCCATAGTTTCTTGTGTCTAGGTACTGGATGTGGAAGTCCAGGGTGTCCAGGTATTCCGCTTCGTAGTTTTCTGTATCTAGGTGTTGGATGTGGAAGTCCAGGGTATCCAGGTATTCCGCTACGTAGTTTTATGTATCTAGGTGTCGGATGTGGAAGTTCAGGGTGTCCAGATATTCCGCTTCGTAGTTTTCTGTGTCCAGTTGTCGGATGTGGAAGTTCAGGGTGTCCAGGTATTTCGCTTCGTAGTTTTCTGTGTCCAGGTGTCGGATGTGGAAGTTCAGGGTGTCCAGGTATTCCGCTTCGTAGTTTCTTGTGTCTAGGTACTGGATGTGGAAGTCGAGGGTGTCCAGATATTCCGCTTCGTAGTTTTCTGTGTCCAGTTGTCGGATGTGGAAGTTCAGGGTGTCCAGGTATTTCGCTTCGTAGTTTTCTGTGTCCAAGTGTCGGATGTGGAAGTTCAGGGTGTCCAGGTATTCCGCTTCATAGTTTCTTGTATCTAGGTACTGGATGTGGAAGTCCAGGGTGTCCAGGTATTCCGCTTCGTAGTTTTCTGTATCTAGGTGTCAGATGTGGAAGTCCAGGGTGTCCATGTATTCCGCTCCGTAGTTTCTTGTATCTAGGTAGTGAATGCGGAAGTCCAGGGTGTCCAGGTATTCCGCTCGGTAGTTTCCTGTGTCCAGGTGTTGGATGTGGAAGTCCAGGGTATCCAGGTATTCCGCTACGTAGTTTTCTGTATCTAGGTGTCGGATGTGTAAGTTCAGGGTGTCCATGTATTCCGCTCCGTAGTTTCTTGTATCTAGGAACTGGATGTGGAAGTCCAGGGTGTCCAGATATTCCGCTTCGTAGTTTTCTGTGTCCAGTTGTCGGATGTGGAAGTCCAGGGTATCCAGGTATTCCGCTACGTAGTTTTCTGTATCTAGGTGTCGGATGTGTAAGTTCAGGGTGTCCAGGTAGTCCGCTTCGTAGTTTTCTGTATCTAGGTGTCGGATGTGGAAGTCCAGGGTGTCCAGGTGTTCCGCTCCATAGTTTCTTGTGTCTAGGTACTGGATGTGGAAGTCCAGGGTGTCCAGGTATTCCGCTTCGTAGTTTTCTGTATCTAGGTGTCGGATGTGGAAGTCCAGGGTATCCAGGTATTCCGCTACGTAGTTTTCTATATCTAGGTGTCGGATGTGGAAGTTCAGGTTGTCCAGGTAGTCCGCTTCGTAGTTTTCTGTATCTAGATGTCGGATGTGGAAGTCCAGGGTGTCCATGTATTCCGCTCCGTAGTTTCTTGTATCTAGGTAGTGAATGCGGAAGTCCAGGGTGTCCAGGTATTCCGCTCGGTAGTTTCCTGTGTCCAGGTGTTGGATGTGGAAGTCTAGGGTATCCAGGTATTCCGCTACGTAGTTTTCTGTATCTAGGTGTCGGATGTGGAAGTTCAGGGTGTCTAGGTGTTCCGCTCCGTAGTTTTCTGTATCTAGGTGTCGGATGTGGAAGTACAGGGTGTCCAGGTATTCCGCTTCGTAGTTTTCTGTGTCCAGGTGTCGGATGTGGAAGTCCAGGGTGTCCAGGTATTCCGCTTCGTAGTTTGTTGTATCTAGGTACTGGATGTGGAAGTCTAGGGTGTCCAGGTATTCCGCTTCGTAGTTTTCTGTATCTAGATGTCGGATGTGGAAGTCCAGGGTGTCCATGTATTCCGCTCCGTAGTTTCTTGTATCTAGGTAGTGAATGCGGAAGTCCAGGGTGTCCAGGTATTCCGCTCGGTAGTTTCCTGTGTCCAGGTGTTGGATGTGGAAGTCTAGGGTATCCAGGTATTCCGCTACGTAGTTTTCTGTATCTAGGTGTCGGATGTGGAAGTTCAGGGTGTCTAGGTGTTCCGCTCCGTAGTTTTCTGTATCTAGGTGTCGGATGTGGAAGTACAGGGTGTCCAGGTATTCCGCTTCGTAGTTTTCTGTGTCCAGGTGTCGGATGTGGAAGTCCAGGGTGTCCAGGTATTCCGCTTCGTAGTTTCTTGTATCTAGGTACTGGATGTGGAAGTCCAGGGTGTCCAGATATTCCGCTTCGTAGTTTTCTGTGTCCAGTTGTCGGATGTGGAAGTTCAGGGTGTCCAGGTATCCCGCTTCGTAGTTTCTTGTATCTAGGAACTGGATGTGGAAGTCCAGGGTGTCCAGATATTCCGCTTCGTAGTTTTCTGTGTCCAGTTGTCGGATGTGGAAGTCCAGGGTATCCAGGTATTCCGCTACGTAGTTTTCTGTATCTAGGTGTCGGATGTGGAAGTTCAGGGTGTCCAGGTAGTCCGCTTCGTAGTTTTCTGTATCTAGGTGTCGGATGTGGAAGTCCAGGGTGTCCAGGTGTTCCGCTCCATAGTTTCTTGTGTCTAGGTACTGGATGTGGAAGTCCAGGGTGTCCAGGTATTCCGCTTCGTAGTTTTCTGTATCTAGGTGTAGGATGTGGAAGTCCAGGGTATCCAGGTATTCCGCTACGTAGTTTTCTGTATCTAGGTGTCGGATGTGGAAGTTCAGGGTGTCCAGGTAGTCCGCTCCGTAGTTTCTTGTATCTAGGTAGTGAATGCGGAAGTCCAGGGTGTCCAGGTGTTCCGCTCCATAGTTTCTTGTGTCTAGGTACTGGATGTGGAAGTCCAGGGTGTCCAGGTATTCCGCTTCGTAGTTTTCTGTATCTAGGTGTCGGATGTGGAAGTCCAGGGTGTCCATGTATTCCGCTCCGTAGTTTCTTGTATCTAGGTAGTGAATGCGGAAGTCCAGGGTGTCCAGGTATTCCGCTCGGTAGTTTCCTGTGTCCAGTTGTCGGATGTGGAAGTCCAGGGTATCCAGGTATTCCGCTACGTAGTTTTCTGTATCTAGGTGTCGGATGTGGAAGTTCAGGGTGTCCAGGTAGTCCGCTCCGTAGTTTTCTGTATCTAGGTGTCGGATGTGGAAGTACAGGGTGTCCAGGTATTCCGCTTCGTAGTTTTCTGTGTCCAGGTGTCGGATGTGGAAGTCCAGGGTGTCCAGGTATTCCGCTTCGTAGTTTCTTGTATCTAGGTACTGGATGTGGAAGTCCAGGGTGTCCAGATATTCCGCTTCGTAGTTTTCTGTGTCCAGTTGTCGGATGTGGAAGTTCAGGGTGTCCAGGTATCCCGCTTCGTAGTTTCTTGTATCTAGGAACTGGATGTGGAAGTCCAGGGTGTCCAGATATTCCGCTTCGTAGTTTTCTGTGTCCAGTTGTCGGATGTGGAAGTCCAGGGTATCCAGGTATTCCGCTACGTAGTTTTCTGTATCTAGGTGTCGGATGTGGAAGTTCAGGGTGTCCAGGTAGTCCGCTTCGTAGTTTTCTGTATCTAGGTGTCGGATGTGGAAGTCCAGGGTGTCCAGGTGTTCCGCTCCATAGTTTCTTGTGTCTAGGTACTGGATGTGGAAGTCCAGGGTGTCCAGGTATTCCGCTTCGTAGTTTTCTGTATCTAGGTGTAGGATGTGGAAGTCCAGGGTATCAAGGTATTCCGCTACGTAGTTTTCTGTATCTAGGTGTCGGATGTGGAAGTTCAGGGTGTCCAGGTAGTCCGCTCCGTAGTTTCTTGTATCTAGGTAGTGAATGCGGAAGTCCAGGGTGTCCAGGTGTTCCGCTCCATAGTTTCTTGTGTCTAGGTACTGGATGTGGAAGTCCAGGGTGTCCAGGTATTCCGCTTCGTAGTTTTCTGTATCTAGGTGTCGGATGTGGAAGTCCAGGGTGTCCATGTATTCCGCTCCGTAGTTTCTTGTATCTAGGTAGTGAATGCGGAAGTCCAGGGTGTCCAGGTATTCCGCTCGGTAGTTTCCTGTGTCCAGTTGTCGGATGTGGAAGTCCAGGGTATCCAGGTATTCCGCTACGTAGTTTTCTGTATCTAGGTGTCGGATGTGGAAGTTCAGGGTGTCCAGGTAGTCCGCTTCGTAGTTTTCTGTATCTAGGTGTCGGATGTGGAAGTCCAGGGTGTCCAGGTGTTCCGCTCCATAGTTTCTTGTGTCTAGGTACTGGATGTGGAAGTCCAGGGTGTCCAGGTATTCCGCTTCGTAGTTTTCTGTATCTAGGTGTCGGATGTGGAAGTCCAGGGTGTCCATGTATTCCGCTCCGTAGTTTCTTGTATCTAGGTAGTGAATGCGGAAGTCCAGGGTGTCCAGGTATTCCGCTCGGTAGTTTCCTGTGTCTAGGTGTTGGATGTGGAAGTCCAGGGTATCCAGGTATTCCGCTACGTAGTTTTATGTATCTAGGTGTCGGATGTGGAAGTTCAGGGTGTCCAGATATTCCGCTTCGTAGTTTTCTGTGTCCAGTTGTCGGATGTGGAAGTTCAGGGTGTCCAGGTATTTCGCTTCGTAGTTTTCTGTGTCCAGGTGTCGGATGTGGAAGTTCAGGGTGTCCAGGTATTCCGCTTCGTTGTTTCTTGTGTCTAGGTACTGGATGTGGAAGTCGAGGGTGTCCAGATATTCCGCTTCGTAGTTTTCTGTGTCCAGTTGTCGGATGTGGAAGTTCAGGGTGTCCAGGTGTTCCGCTCCATAGTTTCTTGTGTCTAGGTACTGGATGTGGAAGTCCAGGGTGTCCAGGTATTCCGCTTCGTAGTTTTCTGTATCTAGGTGTCGGATGTGGAAGTCCAGGGTGTCCATGTATTCCGCTCCGTAGTTTCTTGTATCTAGGTAGTGAATGCGGAAGTCCAGGGTGTCCAGGTATTCCGCTCGGTAGTTTCCTGTGTCTAGGTGTTGGATGTGGAAGTCCAGGGTATCCAGGTATTCCGCTACGTAGTTTTATGTATCTAGGTGTCGGATGTGGAAGTTCAGGGTGTCCAGATATTCCGCTTCGTAGTTTTCTGTGTCCAGTTGTCGGATGTGGAGATTCAGGGTGTCCAGGTATTTCGCTTCGTAGTTTTCTGTGTCCAGGTGTCGGATGTGGAAGTTCAGGGTGTCCAGGTATTCCGCTTCGTAGTTTCTTGTGTCTAGGTACTGGATGTGGAAGTCGAGGGTGTCCAGATATTCCGCTTCGTAGTTTTCTGTGTCCAGTTGTCGGATGTGGAAGTTCAGGGTGTCCAGGTATTTCGCTTCGTAGTTTTCTGTGTCCAAGTGTCGGATGTGGAAGTTCAGGGTGTCCAGGTATTCCGCTTCGTAGTTTCTTGTATCTAGGTACTGGATGTGGAAGTCCACGGTGTCCAGGTATTCCGCGTCGTAGTTTTCTGTGTCCAGGTGTCGGATGTGGAAGTTCAAGGTGTCCAGGTATTCCGCTTCATAGTTTCTTGTATCTAGGTACTGGATGTGGAAGTCCAGGGTGTCCAGGTATTCCGCTTCGTAGTTTTCTGTATCTAGGTGTCGGATGTGGAAGTCCAGGGTGTCCATGTATTCCGCTCCGTAGTTTCTTGTATCTAGGTAGTGAATGCGGAAGTCCAGGGTGTCCAGGTATTCCGCTCGGTAGTTTCCTGTGTCCAGGTGTTGGATGTGGAAGTCCAGGGTATCCAGGTATTCCGCTACGTAGTTTTCTGTATCTAGGTGTCGGATGTGTAAGTTCAGGGTGTCCATGTATTCCGCTCCGTAGTTTCTTGTATCTAGGAACTGGATGTGGAAGTCCAGGGTGTCCAGATATTCCGCTACGTAGTTTTCTGTGTCCAGTTGTCGGATGTGGAAGTCCAGGGTATCCAGGTATTCCGCTACGTAGTTTTCTGTATCTAGGTGTCGGATGTGTAAGTTCAGGGTGTCCAGGTAGTCCGCTTCGTAGTTTTCTGTATCTAGGTGTCGGATGTGGAAGTCCAGGGTGTCCAGGTGTTCCGCTCCATAGGTTCTTGTGTCTAGGTACTGGATGTGGAAGTCCAGGGTGTCCAGGTATTCCGCTTCGTAGTTTTCTGTATCTAGGTGTCGGATGTGGAAGTCCAGGGTATCCAGGTATTCCGCTACGTAGTTTTCTATATCTAGGTGTCGGATGTGGAAGTTCAGGTTGTCCAGGTAGTCCGCTTCGTAGTTTTCTGTATCTAGGTGTCGGATGTGGAAGTCCAGGGTGTCCAGGTGTTCCGCTCCATAGTTTCTTGTGTCTAGGTACTGGATGTGGAAGTCCAGGGTGTCCAGGTATTCCGCTTCGTAGTTTTCTGTGTCCAGGTGTCGGATGTGGAAGTCCAGGGTGTCCAGGTATTCCGCTTCGTAGTTTGTTGTATCTAGGTACTGGATGTGGAAGTCTAGGGTGTCCAGGTATTCCGCTTCGTAGTTTTCTGTATCTAGATGTCGGATGTGGAAGTCCAGGGTGTCCATGTATTCCGCTCCGTAGTTTCTTGTATCTAGGTAGTGAATGCGGAAGTCCAGGGTGTCCAGGTATTCCGCTCGGTAGTTTCCTGTGTCCAGGTGTTGGATGTGGAAGTCCAGGGTATCCAGGTATTCCGCTACGTAGTTTTCTGTATCTAGGTGTCGGATGTGGAAGTTCAGGGTGTCTAGGTGTTCCGCTCCGTAGTTTTCTGTATCTAGGTGTCGGATGTGGAAGTACAGGGTGTCCAGGTATTCCGCTTCGTAGTTTTCTGTGTCCAGGTGTCGGATGTGGAAGTCCAGGGTGTCCAGGTATTCCGCTTCGTAGTTTCTTGTATCTAGGTACTGGATGTGGAAGTCCAGGGTGTCCAGATATTCCGCTTCGTAGTTTTCTGTGTCCAGTTGTCGGATGTGGAAGTCCAGGGTATCCAGGTATTCCGCTACGTAGTTTTCTGTGTCCAAGTGTCGGATGTGGAAGTTCAGGGTGTCCAGGTATTCCGCTTCGTAGTTTCTTGTATCTAGGTACTGGATGTGGAAGTCCACGGTGTCCAGGTATTCCGCGTCGTAGTTTTCTGTGTCCAGGTGTCGGATGTGGAAGTTCAGGGTGTCCAGGTATTCCGCTTCATAGTTTCTTGTATCTAGGTACTGGATGTGGAAGTCCAGGGTGTCCAGGTATTCCGCTTCGTAGTTTTCTGTATCTAGGTGTCGGATGTGGAAGTCCAGGGTGTCCATGTATTCCGCTCCGTAGTTTCTTGTATCTAGGTAGTGAATGCGGAAGTCCAGGGTGTCCAGGTATTCCGCTCGGTAGTTTCCTGTGTCCAGGTGTTGGATGTGGAAGTCCAGGGTATCCAGGTATTCCGCTACGTAGTTTTCTGTATCTAGGTGTCGGATGTGTAAGTTCAGGGTGTCCATGTATTCCGCTCCGTAGTTTCTTGTATCTAGGAACTGGATGTGGAAGTCCAGGGTGTCCAGATATTCCGCTTCGTAGTTTTCTGTGTCCAGTTGTCGGATGTGGAAGTCCAGGGTATCCAGGTATTCCGCTACGTAGTTTTCTGTATCTAGGTGTCGGATGTGTAAGTTCAGGGTGTCCAGGTAGTCCGCTTCGTAGTTTTCTGTATCTAGGTGTCGGATGTGGAAGTCCAGGGTGTCCAGGTGTTCCGCTCCATAGGTTCTTGTGTCTAGGTACTGGATGTGGAAGTCCAGGGTGTCCAGGTATTCCGCTTCGTAGTTTTCTGTATCTAGGTGTCGGATGTGGAAGTCCAGGGTATCCAGGTATTCCGCTACGTAGTTTTCTATATCTAGGTGTCGGATGTGGAAGTTCAGGTTGTCCAGGTAGTCCGCTTCGTAGTTTTCTGTATCTAGGTGTCGGATGTGGAAGTCCAGGGTGTCCAGGTGTTCCGCTCCATAGTTTCTTGTGTCTAGGTACTGGATGTGGAAGTCCAGGGTGTCCAGGTATTCCGCTTCGTAGTTTTCTGTGTCCAGGTGTCGGATGTGGAAGTCCAGGGTGTCCAGGTATTCCGCTTCGTAGTTTGTTGTATCTAGGTACTGGATGTGGAAGTCTAGGGTGTCCAGGTATTCCGCTTCGTAGTTTTCTGTATCTAGATGTCGGATGTGGAAGTCCAGGGTGTCCATGTATTCCGCTCCGTAGTTTCTTGTATCTAGGTAGTGAATGCGGAAGTCCAGGGTGTCCAGGTATTCCGCTCGGTAGTTTCCTGTGTCCAGGTGTTGGATGTGGAAGTCCAGGGTATCCAGGTATTCCGCTACGTAGTTTTCTGTATCTAGGTGTCGGATGTGGAAGTTCAGGGTGTCTAGGTGTTCCGCTCCGTAGTTTTCTGTATCTAGGTGTCGGATGTGGAAGTACAGGGTGTCCAGGTATTCCGCTTCGTAGTTTTCTGTGTCCAGGTGTCGGATGTGGAAGTCCAGGGTGTCCAGGTATTCCGCTTCGTAGTTTCTTGTATCTAGGTACTGGATGTGGAAGTCCAGGGTGTCCAGATATTCCGCTTCGTAGTTTTCTGTGTCCAGTTGTCGGATGTGGAAGTCCAGGGTATCCAGGTATTCCGCTACGTAGTTTTCTGTATCTAGGTGTCGGATGTGGAAGTTCAGGGTGTCCAGGTAGTCCGCTTCGTAGTTTTCTGTATCTAGGTGTCGGATGTGGAAGTCCAGGGTGTCCAGGTGTTCCGCTCCATAGTTTCTTGTGTCTAGGTACTGGATGTGGAAGTCCAGGGTGTCCAGGTATTCCGCTTCGTAGTTTTCTGTATCTAGGTGTAGGATGTGGAAGTCCAGGGTATCCAGGTATTCCGCTACGTAGTTTTCTGTATCTAGGTGTCGGATGTGGAAGTTCAGGGTGTCCAGGTAGTCCGCTCCGTAGTTTCTTGTATCTAGGTAGTGAATGCGGAAGTCCAGGGTGTCCAGGTGTTCCGCTCCATAGTTTCTTGTGTCTAGGTACTGGATGTGGAAGTCCAGGGTTTCCAGGTATTCCGCTTCGTAGTTTTCTGTATCTAGGTGTCGGATGTGGAAGTCCAGGGTGTCCATGTATTCCGCTCCGTAGTTTCTTGTATCTAGGTAGTGAATGCGGAAGTCCAGGGTGTCCAGGTATTCCGCTCGGTAGTTTCCTGTGTCCAGTTGTCGGATGTGGAAGTCCAGGGTATCCAGGTATTCCGCTACGTAGTTTTCTGTATCTAGGTGTCGGATGTGGAAGTTCAGGGTGTCCAGGTAGTCCGCTACGTAGTTTTCTGTATCTAGGTGTCGGATGTGGAAGTTCAGGGTGTCCAGGTAGTCCGCTTCGTAGTTTTCTGTATCTAGGTGTCGGATGTGGAAGTCCAGGGTGTCCAGGTGTTCCGCTCCATAGTTTCTTGTGTCTAGGTACTGGATGTGGAAGTCCAGGGTGTCCAGGTATTCCGCTTCGTATTTTTCTGTATCTAGGTGTCGGATGTGGAAGTCCAGGGTGTCCATGTATTCCGCTCCGTAGTTTCTTGTATCTAGGTAGTGAATGCGGAAGTCCAGGGTGTCCAGGTATTCCGCTCGGTAGTTTCCTGTGTCTAGGTGTTGGATGTGGAAGTCCAGGGTATCCAGGTATTCCGCTACGTAGTTTTATGTATCTAGGTGTCGGATGTGGAAGTTCAGGGTGTCCAGATATTCCGCTTCGTAGTTTTCTGTGTCCAGTTGTCGGATGTGGAAGTTCAGGGTGTCCAGGTATTTCGCTTCGTAGTTTTCTGTGTCCAGGTGTCGGATGTGGAAGTTCAGGGTGTCCAGGTATTCCGCTTCGTTGTTTCTTGTGTCTAGGTACTGGATGTGGAAGTCGAGGGTGTCCAGATATTCCGCTTCGTAGTTTTCTGTGTCCAGTTGTCGGATGTGGAAGTTCAGGGTGTCCAGGTGTTCCGCTCCATAGTTTCTTGTGTCTAGGTACTGGATGTGGAAGTCCAGGGTGTCCAGGTATTCCGCTTCGTAGTTTTCTGTATCTAGGTGTCGGATGTGGAAGTCCAGGGTGTCCATGTATTCCGCTCCGTAGTTTCTTGTATCTAGGTAGTGAATGCGGAAGTCCAGGGTGTCCAGGTATTCCGCTCGGTAGTTTCCTGTGTCTAGGTGTTGGATGTGGAAGTCCAGGGTATCCAGGTATTCCGCTACGTAGTTTTATGTATCTAGGTGTCGGATGTGGAAGTTCAGGGTGTCCAGATATTCCGCTTCGTAGTTTTCTGTGTCCAGTTGTCGGATGTGGAGATTCAGGGTGTCCAGGTATTTCGCTTCGTAGTTTTCTGTGTCCAGGTGTCGGATGTGGAAGTTCAGGGTGTCCAGGTATTCCGCTTCGTAGTTTCTTGTGTCTAGGTACTGGATGTGGAAGTCGAGGGTGTCCAGATATTCCGCTTCGTAGTTTTCTGTGTCCAGTTGTCGGATGTGGAAGTTCAGGGTGTCCAGGTATTTCGCTTCGTAGTTTTCTGTGTCCAAGTGTCGGATGTGGAAGTTCAGGGTGTCCAGGTATTCCGCTTCGTAGTTTCTTGTATCTAGGTACTGGATGTGGAAGTCCACGGTGTCCAGGTATTCCGCGTCGTAGTTTTCTGTGTCCAGGTGTCGGATGTGGAAGTTCAGGGTGTCCAGGTATTCCGCTTCATAGTTTCTTGTATCTAGGTACTGGATGTGGATGTCCAGGGTGTCCAGGTATTCCGCTTCGTAGTTTTCTGTATCTAGGTGTCGGATGTGGAAGTCCAGGGTGTCCATGTATTCCGCTCCGTAGTTTCTTGTATCTAGGTAGTGAATGCGGAAGTCCAGGGTGTCCAGGTATTCCGCTCGGTAGTTTCCTGTGTCCAGGTGTTGGATGTGGAAGTCCAGGGTATCCAGGTATTCCGCTACGTAGTTCTCTGTATCTAGGTGTCGGATGTGTAAGTTCAGGGTGTCCATGTATTCCGCTCCGTAGTTTCTTGTATCTAGGAACTGGATGTGGAAGTCCAGGGTGTCCAGATATTCCGCTTCGTAGTTTTCTGTGTCCAGTTGTCGGATGTGGAAGTCCAGGGTATCCAGGTATTCCGCTACGTAGTTTTCTGTATCTAGGTGTCGGATGTGTAAGTTCAGGGTGTCCAGGTAGTCCGCTTCGTAGTTTTCTGTATCTAGGTGTCGGATGTGGAAGTCCAGGGTGTCCAGGTGTTCCGCTCCATAGTTTCTTGTGTCTAGGTACTGGATGTGGAAGTCCAGGGTGTCCAGGTATTCCGCTTCGTAGTTTTCTGTATCTAGGTGTCGGATGTGGAAGTCCAGGGTATCCAGGTATTCCGCTACGTAGTTTTCTATATCTAGGTGTCGGATGTGGAAGTTCAGGTTGTCCAGGTAGTCCGCTTCGTAGTTTTCTGTATCTAGGTGTCGGATGTGGAAGTCCAGGGTGTCCAGGTGTTCCGCTCCATAGTTTCTTGTGTATAGGTACTGGATGTGGAAGTCCAGGGTGTCCAGGTATTCCGCTTCGTAGTTTTCTGTGTCCAGGTGTCGGATGTGGAAGTCCAGGGTGTCCAGGTATTCCGCTTCGTAGTTTGTTGTATCTAGGTACTGGATGTGGAAGTCTAGGGTGTCCAGGTATTCCGCTTCGTAGTTTTCTGTATCTAGATGTCGGATGTGGAAGTCCAGGGTGTCCATGTATTCCGCTCCGTAGTTTCTTGTATCTAGGTAGTGAATGCGGAAGTCCAGGGTGTCCAGGTATTCCGCTCGGTAGTTTCCTGTGTCCAGGTGTTGGATGTGGAAGTCCAGGGTATCCAGGTATTCCGCTACGTAGTTTTCTGTATCTAGGTGTCGGATGTGGAAGTTCAGGGTGTCTAGGTGTTCCGCTCCGTAGTTTTCTGTATCTAGGTGTCGGATGTGGAAGTACAGGGTGTCCAGGTATTCCGCTTCGTAGTTTTCTGTGTCCAGGTGTCGGATGTGGAAGTCCAGGGTGTCCAGGTATTCCGCTTCGTAGTTTCTTGTATCTAGGTACTGGATGTGGAAGTCCAGGGTGTCCAGATATTCCGCTTCGTAGTTTTCTGTGTCCAGTTGTCGGATGTGGAAGTTCAGGGTGTCCAGGTATCCCGCTTCGTAGTTTCTTGTATCTAGGAACTGGATTTGGAGGTCCAGGGTGTCCAGATATTCCGCTTCGTAGTTTTCTGTGTCCAGTTGTCGGATGTGGAAGTCCAGGGTATCCAGGTATTCCGCTACGTAGTTTTCTGTATCTAGGTGTCGGATGTGGAAGTTCAGGGTGTCCAGGTAGTCCGCTTCGTAGTTTTCTGTATCTAGGTGTCGGATGTGGAAGTCCAGGGTGTCCAGGTGTTCCGCTCCATAGTTTCTTGTGTCTAGGTACTGGATGTGGAAGTCCAGGGTGTCCAGGTATTCCGCTTCGTAGTTTTCTGTATCTAGGTGTCGGATGTGGAAGTCCAGGGTATCCAGGTATTCCGCTACGTAGTTTTCTGTATTTAGGTGTCGGATGTGGAAGTTCAGGTTGTCCAGGTAGTCCGCTTCGTAGTTTTCTGTATCTAGGTGTCGGATGTGGAAGTCCAGGGTGTCCAGGTGTTCCTCTCCATAGTTTCTTGTATCTAGGTGTCGGATGTGGAAGTCCAGGGTGTCCATGTATTCCGCTCCGTAGTTTCTTGTATCTAGGTAGTGAATGCGGAAGTCCAGGGTGTCCAGGTATTCCGCTCGGTAGTTTCCTGTGTCCAGGTGTTGGATGTGGAAGTCCAGGGTATCCAGGTATTCCGCTACGTAGTTTTCTGTATCTAGGTGTCGGATGTGGAAGTTCAGGGTGTCTAGGTGTTCCGCTCCATAGTTTCTTGTGTCTAGGTACTGGATGTGGAAGTCCAGGGTGTCCAGGTATTCCGCTTCGTAGTTTTCTGTATCTAGGTGTCGGATGTGGAAGTCCAGGGTGTACATGTATTCCGGTCCGTAGTTTCTTGTATCTAGGTAGTGAATGCGGAAGTCCAGGGTGTCCAGGTATTCCGCTCGGTAGTTTCCTGTGTCCAGGTGTCGGATGTGGAAGTTCAGGGTGTCCAGGTATACCGCTTCGTAGTTTCTTGTATCTAGGTACTGGATGTGGAAGTCCAGGGTGTCCAGATATTCCGCTTCGTAGTTTTCTGTGTCCAGTTGTCGGATGTGGAAGTCCAGGGTATCCAGGTATTCCGCTACGTAGTTTTCTGTATCTAGGTGTCGGATGTGGAAGTTCAGGGTGTCCAGGTAGTCCGCTTCGTAGTTTTCTGTATCTAGGTGTCGGATGTGGAAGTCCAGGGTGTCCAGGTGTTCCGCTCCATAGTTTCTTGTGTCTAGGTACTGGATGTGGAAGTCCAGGGTGTCCAGGTATTCCGCTTCGTAGTTTTCTGTATCTAGGTGTCGGATGTGGAAGTCCAGGGTATCCAGGTATTCCGCTACGTAGTTTTCTGTATCTAGGTGTCGGATGTGGAAGTTCAGGGTGTCCAGGTAGTCCGCTTCGTAGTTTTCTGTATCTAGGTGTCGGATGTGGAAGTCCATGGTGTCCAGGTGTTCCGCTCCATAGTTTCTTGTGTCTAGGTACTGGATGTGGAAGTCCAGGGTGTCCATGTATTCCGCTCCGTAGTTTCTTGTATCTAGGTAGTGAATGCGGAAGTCCAGGGTGTCCAGGTATTCCGCTCGGTAGTTTCCTGTGTCCAGGTGTTGGATGTGGAAGTCCAGGGTATCCAGGTATTCCGCTACGTAGTTTTCTGTATCTAGGTGTCGGATGTGGAAGTTCAGGGTGTCTAGGTGTTCCGCTCCATAGTTTCTTGTGTCTAGGTACTGGATGTGGAAGTCCAGGGTGTCCAGGTATTCCGCTTCGTAGTTTTCTGTATCTAGGTGTCGGATGTGGAAGTCCAGGGTGTACATGTATTCCGGTCCGTAGTTTCTTGTATCTAGGTAGTGAATGCGGAAGTCCAGGGTGTCCAGGTATTCCGCTCGGTAGTTTCCTGTGTCCAGGTGTCGGATGTGGAAGTTCAGGGTGTCCAGGTATACCGCTTCGTAGTTTCTTGTATCTAGGTACTGGATGTGGAAGTCCAGGGTGTCCAGATATTCCGCTTCGTAGTTTTCTGTGTCCAGTTGTCGGATGTGGAAGTCCAGGGTATCCAGGTATTCCGCTACGTAGTTTTCTGTATCTAGGTGTCGGATGTGGAAGTTCAGGGTGTCCAGGTAGTCCGCTTCGTAGTTTTCTGTATCTAGGTGTCGGATGTGGAAGTCCAGGGTGTCCAGGTGTTCCGCTCCATAGTTTCTTGTGTCTAGGTACTGGATGTGGAAGTCCAGGGTGTCCAGGTATTCCGCTTCGTAGTTTTCTGTATCTAGGTGTCGGATGTGGAAGTCCAGGGTATCCAGGTATTCCGCTACGTAGTTTTCTGTATCTAGGTGTCGGATGTGGAAGTTCAGGGTGTCCAGGTAGTCCGCTTCGTAGTTTTCTGTATCTAGGTGTCGGATGTGGAAGTCCATGGTGTCCAGGTGTTCCGCTCCATAGTTTCTTGTGTCTAGGTACTGGATGTGGAAGTCCAGGGTGTCCATGTATTCCGCTCCGTAGTTTCTTGTATCTAGGTAGTGAATGCGGAAGTCCAGGGTGTCCAGGTATTCCGCTCGGTAGTTTCCTGTGTCCAGGTGTTGGATGTGGAAGTCCAGGGTATTCAGGTATTCCGCTACGTAGTTTTCTGTATCTAGGTGTCGGATGTGGAAGTTCAGGGTGTCTAGGTGTTCCGCTCCATAGTTTCTTGTATCTAGGTAGTGAATGCGGAAGTCCAGGGTGTCCAGATATTCCGCTTCGTAGTTTTCTGTGTCCAGTTGTCGGATGTGGAAGTCCAGGGTATCCAGGTATTCCGCTACGTAGTTTTCTGTATCTAGGTGTCGGATGTGGAAGTTCAGGGTGTCCAGGTAGTCCGCTACGTAGTTTTCTGTATCTAGGTGTCGGATGTGGAAGTTCAGGGTGTCCAGGTAGTCCGCTTCGTAGTTTTCTGTATCTAGGTGTCGGATGTGGAAGTTCAGGGTGTCCAGGTGTTCCGCTCCATAGTTTCTTGTGTCTAGGTACTGGATGTGGAAGTCCAGGGTGTCCAGGTATTCCGCTCCGTAGTTTCTTGTATCTAGGTAGTGAATGCGGAAGTCCAGGGTGTCCAGGTATTCCGCTCGGTAGTTTCCTGTGTCCAGGTGTTGGATGTGGAAGTCCAGGGTATCCAGGTATTCCGCTACGTAGTTTTCTGTATCTAGGTGTCGGATGTGGAAGTTCAGGGTGTCTAGGTGTTCCGCTCCATAGTTTCTTGTGTCTAGGTACTGGATGTGGAAGTCCAGGGTGTCCAGGTATTCCGCTCGGTAGTTTCCTGTGTCCAGGTGTCGGATGTGGAAGTTCAGGGTGTCCAGGTATACCGCTTCGTAGTTTCTTGTATCTAGGTACTGGATGTGGAAGTCCAGGGTGTCCAGATATTCCGCTTCGTAGTTTTCTGTATCTAGGTGTCGGATGTGGAAGTCCAGGGTATCCAGGTATTCCGCTACGTAGTTTTCTGTATCTAGGTGTCGAATGCGGAAGTCCAGGGTGTCCAGGTGTTCCGCTCGGTAGTTTCCTGTGTCCAGGTGTCGGATGTGGAAGTCCAGGGTGTCCATGTATTCCGCTCCGTAGTTTCTTGTATCTAGGTAGTGAATGCGGAAGTCCAGGGTGTCCAGGTATTCCGCTCGGTAGTTTCCTGTGTCCAGGTGTTGGATGTGGAAGTCCAGGGTATCCAGGTATTCCGCCACGTAGTTTTCTGTATCTAGGTGTCGAATGCGGAAGTCCAGGGTGTCCAGGTGTTCCGCTCGGTAGTTTCCTGTGTCCAGGTGTTGGATGTGGAAGTCCAGGGTATCCAGGTATTCCGCTACGTAGTTTTCTGTATCTAGGTGTCGGATGTGGAAGTTCAGGGTGTCTAGGTGTTCCGCTCCATAGTTTCTTGTGTCTAGGTACTGGATGTGGAAGTCCAGGGTGTCCAGGTATTCCGCTTCGTAGTTTTCTGTATCTAGGTGTCGGATGTGGAAGTCCAGGGTGTCCATGTATTCCGGTCCGTAGTTTCTTGTATCTAGGTAGTGAATGCGGAAGTCCAGGGTGTCCAGGTATTCCGCTCGGTAGTTTCCTGTGTCCAGGTGTCGGATGTGGAAGTTCAGGGTGTCCAGGTATACCGCTTCGTAGTTTCTTGTATCTAGGTACTGGATGTGGAAGTCCAGGGTGTCCAGATATTCCGCTTCGTAGTTTTCTGTGTCCAGTTGTCGGATGTGGAAGTCCAGGGTATCCAGGTATTCCGCTACGTAGTTTTCTGTATCTAGGTGTCGGATGTGGAAGTTCAGGGTGTCCAGGTAGTCCGCTTCGTAGTTTTCTGTATCTAGGTGTCGGATGTGGAAGTCCAGGGTGTCCAGGTGTTCCGCTCCATAGTTTCTTGTGTCTAGGTACTGGATGTGGAAGTCCAGGGTGTCCAGGTATTCCGCTTCGTAGTTTTCTGTATCTAGGTGTCGGATGTGGAAGTCCAGGGTGTCCATGTATTCCGCTCCGTAGTTTCTTGTATCTAGGTAGTGAATGCGGAAGTCCAGGGTGTCCAGGTATTCCGCTCGGTAGTTTCCTGTGTCCAGGTGTTGGATGTGGAAGTCCAGGGTATCCAGGTATTCCGCTACGTAGTTTTCTGTATCTAGGTGTCGGATGTGGAAGTTCAGGGTGTCTAGGTGTTCCGCTCCATAGTTTCTTGTGTCTAGGTACTGGATGTGGAAGTCCAGGGTGTCCAGGTATTCCGCTTCGTAGTTTTCTGTATCTAGGTGTCGGATGTGGAAGTCCAGGGTGTCCATGTATTCCGGTCCGTAGTTTCTTGTATCTAGGTAGTGAATGCGGAAGTCCAGGGTGTCCAGGTATTCCGCTCGGTAGTTTCCTGTGTCCAGGTGTCGGATGTGGAAGTTCAGGGTGTCCAGGTATAGCGCTTCGTAGTTTCTTGTATCTAGGTACTGGATGTGGAAGTCCAGGGTGTCCAGATATTCCGCTTCGTAGTTTTCTGTGTCCAGTTGTCGGATGTGGAAGTCCAGGGTATCCAGGTATTCCGCTCCATAGTTTCTTGTGTCTAGGTACTGGATGTGGAAGTCCAGGGTGTCCAGGTATTCCGCTTCGTAGTTTTCTGTATCTAGGTGCCGGATGTGGAAGTCCAGGGTATCCAGGTATTCCGCTTCGTAGTTTTCTGTATCTAGGTGTCGGATGTGGAAGTCCATGGTGTCCAGGTGTTCCGCTCCATAGTTTCTTGTGTCTAGGTACTGGATGTGGAAGTCCAGGATGTCCAGGTATTCCGCTTCGTAGTTTTCTGTATCTAGGTGTCGGATGTGGAAGTCCAGGGTGTCCATGTATTCCGCTCCGTAGTTTCTTGTATCTAGGTAGTGAATGCGGAAGTCCAGGGTGTCCAGGTATTCCGCTCGGTAGTTTCCTGTGTCCAGGTGTTGGATGTGGAAGTCCAGGGTATCCAGGTATTCCGCTACGTAGTTTTCTGTATCTAGGTGTCGGATGTGGAAGTTCAGGGTGTCTAGGTGTTCCGCTCCATAGTTTCTTGTATCTAGGTAGTGAATGCGGAAGTCCAGGGTGTCCAGATATTCCGCTTCGTAGTTTTCTGTGTCCAGTTGTCGGATGTGGAAGTCCAGGGTATCCAGGTATTCCGCTACGTAGTTTTCTGTATCTAGGTGTCGGATGTGGAAGTTCAGGGTGTCCAGGTAGTCCGCTTCGTAGTTTTCTGTATCTAGGTGTCGGATGTGGAAGTCCAGGGTGTCCAGGTGTTCCGCTTCGTAGTTTTCTGTATCTAGGTGTCGGATGTGGAAGTCCAGGGTATCCAGGTATTCCGCTACGTAGTTTTCTGTATCTAGGTGTCGGATGTGGAAGTTCAGGTTGTCCAGGTAGTCCGCTTCGTAGTTTTCTGTATCTAGGTGTCGGATGTGGAAGTCCAGGGTGTCCAGGTGTTCCGCTCCATAGTTTCTTGTGTCTAGGTACTGGATGTGGAAGTCCAGGGTGTCCAGGTATTCCGCTTCGTAGTTTTCTGTATCTAGGTGTCGGATGTGGAAGTCTAGGGTGTCCATGTATTCCGCTCCGTAGTTTCTTGTATCTAGGTAGTGAATGCGGAAGTCCAGGGTGTCCAGGTATTCCGCTACGTAGTTTCTTGTATCTAGGTAGTGAATGCGGAAGTCCAGGGTGTCCAGGTATTCCGCTCGGTAGTTTCCTGTGTCCAGGTGTCGGATGTGGAAGTTCAGGGTGTCCAGGTATACCGCTTCGTAGTTTCTTGTATCTAGGTACTGGATGTGGAAGTCCAGGGTGTCCAGATATTCCGCTTCGTAGTTTCTTGTATCTAGGTAGTGAATGCGGAAGTCCAGGGTGTCCAGGTATTCCGCTCGGTAGTTTCCTGTGTCCAGGTGTCGGATGTGGAAGTTCAGGGTGTCCAGGTATACCGCTTCGTAGTTTCTTGTATCTAGGTACTGGATGTGGAAGTCCAGGGTGTCCAGATATTCCGCTTCGTAGTTTTCTGTGTCCAGTTGTCGGATGTGGAAGTCCAGGGTATCCAGGTATTCCGCTCCATAGTTTCTTGTGTCTAGGTACTGGATGTGGAAGTCCAGGGTGTCCAGGTATTCCGCTTCGTAGTTTTCTGTATCTAGGTGTCGGATGTGGAAGTCCAGGGTATCCAGGTATTCCGCTACGTAGTTTTCTGTATCTAGGTGTCGAATGCGGAAGTCCAGGGTGTCCAGGTGTTCCGCTCGGTAGTTTCCTGTGTCCAGGTGTCGGATGTGGAAGTCCAGGGTGTCCATGTATTCCGCTCCGTAGTTTCTTGTATCTAGGTAGTGAATGCGGAAGTCCAGGGTGTCCAGGTATTCCGCTCGGTAGTTTCCTGTGTCCAGGTGTTGGATGTGGAAGTCCAGGGTATCCAGGTATTCCGCCACGTAGTTTTCTGTATCTAGGTGTCGAATGCGGAAGTCCAGGGTGTCCAGGTGTTCCGCTCGGTAGTTTCCTGTGTCCAGGTGTTGGATGTGGAAGTCCAGGGTATCCAGGTATTCCGCTACGTAGTTTTCTGTATCTAGGTGTCGGATGTGGAAGTTCAGGGTGTCTAGGTGTTCCGCTCCATAGTTTCTTGTGTCTAGGTACTGGATGTGGAAGTCCAGGGTGTCCAGGTATTCCGCTTCGTAGTTTTCTGTATCTAGGTGTCGGATGTGGAAGTCCAGGGTGTCCATGTATTCCGGTCCGTAGTTTCTTGTATCTAGGTAGTGAATGCGGAAGTCCAGGGTGTCCAGGTATTCCGCTCGGTAGTTTCCTGTGTCCAGGTGTCGGATGTGGAAGTTCAGGGTGTCCAGGTATACCGCTTCGTAGTTTCTTGTATCTAGGTACTGGATGTGGAAGTCCAGGGTGTCCAGATATTCCGCTTCGTAGTTTTCTGTGTCCAGTTGTCGGATGTGGAAGTCCAGGGTATCCAGGTATTCCGCTACGTAGTTTTCTGTATCTAGGTGTCGGATGTGGAAGTTCAGGGTGTCCAGGTAGTCCGCTTCGTAGTTTTCTGTATCTAGGTATCGGATGTGGAAGTCCAGGGTGTCCAGGTGTTCCGCTCCATAGTTTCTTGTGTCTAGGTACTGGATGTGGAAGTCCAGGGTGTCCAGGTATTCCGCTTCGTAGTTTTCTGTATCTAGGTGTCGGATGTGGAAGTCCAGGGTGTCCATGTATTCCGCTCCGTAGTTTCTTGTATCTAGGTAGTGAATGCGGAAGTCCAGGGTGTCCAGGTATTCCGCTCGGTAGTTTCCTGTGTCCAGGTGTTGGATGTGGAAGTCCAGGGTATCCAGGTATTCCGCTACGTAGTTTTCTGTATCTAGGTGTCGGATGTGGAAGTTCAGGGTGTCTAGGTGTTCCGCTCCATAGTTTCTTGTGTCTAGGTACTGGATGTGGAAGTCCAGGGTGTCCAGGTATTCCGCTTCGTAGTTTTCTGTATCTAGGTGTCGGATGTGGAAGTCCAGGGTGTCCATGTATTCCGCTCCGTAGTTTCTTGTATCTAGGTAGTGAATGCGGAAGTCCAGGGTGTCCAGGTATTCCGCTCGGTAGTTTCCTGTGTCCAGGTGTTGGATGTGGAAGTCCAGGGTATCCAGGTATTCCGCTACGTAGTTTTCTGTATCTAGGTGTCGGATGTGGAAGTTCAGGGTGTCTAGGTGTTCCGCTCCATAGTTTCTTGTGTCTAGGTACTGGATGTGGAAGTCCAGGGTGTCCAGGTATTCCGCTTCGTAGTTTTCTGTATCTAGGTGTCGGATGTGGAAGTCCAGGGTGTCCATGTATTCCGGTCCGTAGTTTCTTGTATCTAGGTAGTGAATGCGGAAGTCCAGGGTGTCCAGGTATTCCGCTCGGTAGTTTCCTGTGTCCAGGTGTCGGATGTGGAAGTTCAGGGTGTCCAGGTATAGCGCTTCGTAGTTTCTTGTATCTAGGTACTGGATGTGGAAGTCCAGGGTGTCCAGATATTCCGCTTCGTAGTTTTCTGTGTCCAGTTGTCGGATGTGGAAGTCCAGGGTATCCAGGTATTCCGCTCCATAGTTTCTTGTGTCTAGGTACTGGATGTGGAAGTCCAGGGTGTCCAGGTATTCCGCTTCGTAGTTTTCTGTATCTAGGTGCCGGATGTGGAAGTCCAGGGTATCCAGGTATTCCGCTTCGTAGTTTTCTGTATCTAGGTGTCGGATGTGGAAGTCCATGGTGTCCAGGTGTTCCGCTCCATAGTTTCTTGTGTCTAGGTACTGGATGTGGAAGTCCAGGATGTCCAGGTATTCCGCTTCGTAGTTTTCTGTATCTAGGTGTCGGATGTGGAAGTCCAGGGTGTCCATGTATTCCGCTCCGTAGTTTCTTGTATCTAGGTAGTGAATGCGGAAGTCCAGGGTGTCCAGGTATTCCGCTCGGTAGTTTCCTGTGTCCAGGTGTTGGATGTGGAAGTCCAGGGTATCCAGGTATTCCGCTACGTAGTTTTCTGTATCTAGGTGTCGGATGTGGAAGTTCAGGGTGTCTAGGTGTTCCGCTCCATAGTTTCTTGTATCTAGGTAGTGAATGCGGAAGTCCAGGGTGTCCAGATATTCCGCTTCGTAGTTTTCTGTGTCCAGTTGTCGGATGTGGAAGTCCAGGGTATCCAGGTATTCCGCTACGTAGTTTTCTGTATCTAGGTGTCGGATGTGGAAGTTCAGGGTGTCCAGGTAGTCCGCTTCGTAGTTTTCTGTATCTAGGTGTCGGATGTGGAAGTCCAGGGTGTCCAGGTGTTCCGCTTCGTAGTTTTCTGTATCTAGGTGTCGGATGTGGAAGTCCAGGGTATCCAGGTATTCCGCTACGTAGTTTTCTGTATCTAGGTGTCGGATGTGGAAGTTCAGGTTGTCCAGGTAGTCCGCTTCGTAGTTTTCTGTATCTAGGTGTCGGATGTGGAAGTCCAGGGTGTCCAGGTGTTCCGCTCCATAGTTTCTTGTGTCTAGGTACTGGATGTGGAAGTCCAGGGTGTCCAGGTATTCCGCTTCGTAGTTTTCTGTATCTAGGTGTCGGATGTGGAAGTCTAGGGTGTCCATGTATTCCGCTCCGTAGTTTCTTGTATCTAGGTAGTGAATGCGGAAGTCCAGGGTGTCCAGGTATTCCGCTACGTAGTTTTCTGTATCTAGGTGTCGGATGTGGAAGTTCAGGGTGTCTAGGTGTTCCGCTCCATAGTTTCTTGTGTCTAGGTACTGGATGTGGAAGTCCAGGGTGTCCAGGTATTCCGCTTCGTAGTTTTCTGTGTCTAGGTGTCGGATGTGGAAGTCCAGGGTGTCCATGTATTCCGGTCCGTAGTTTCTTGTATCTAGGTAGTGAATGCGGAAGTCCAGGGTGTCCAGGTATTCCGCTCGGTAGTTTCCTGTGTCCAGGTGTCGGATGTGGAAGTTCAGGGTGTCCAGGTATACCGCTTCGTAGTTTCTTGTATCTAGGTACTGGATGTGGAAGTCCAGGGTGTCCAGATATTCCGCTTCGTAGTTTTCTGTGTCCAGTTGTCGGATGTGGAAGTCCAGGGTATCCAGGTATTCCTTGTGACGTATTTTCACGCGATCGACCTCACCGGAAAATGCAAGACCGACCGGCGCACAACTTCACGCGATTCCTACGCGTTCCAGGCAACCCAGGGGCTAACAAAATTTACTCTCGAAATACCTACGGTATTGTTGGGCGCCAGGTTCCAAAACGGGAACCACGTATTAGTTCCTACAGTTTTCTTCGCGTGCCTACGTTGGCTAACTCAGTACCGCGGAGGCGTCGGGGTTCGGAACAATAGGTCGGATGGGTCAGACGATCACGCGACACATAAAATCATTCGGACACTTCGATTTAAATAAATGGTTCGGTTTATTAAAGAAAATCGGCGGCGCGAAGCGCGACGATTTTGTACAATACCGAATTCAGGAGTTACAAAAGAAAATAGAAATTCGAGATAACTCAAAACGACAAAAGAAAAGTACAATCAAAAGAAAAATAGTAACGGGTACTTCGCGTACCGTACGAATTCAAAGCTACAATCGTAACACGGCTAATCAGCGTATACCACAATACGATGACCGACCGTCAAGGACCTGTACGCGTTCTTCGCGCTACAAAATCAACAAGGTATAAATGCCTGACGGGCGGACGACAACGAAACAATCCGGCTAACGTACAAAATTCTAATCAAAAATAATATCAAACAAAAATTCTAACCGTGAACCCTGCCGGTCGACGGACCTTCGTGCCTTGGTCTAATTCGAGGTGAGGGATCGTCCCTCCGCGTGTCCGTTACACGCGCGGTCAAAACTTACGAAAACAACAAAATCCGGTACCAAGATTCGCACGAAGTTATGTCGCTCACAAAAGTCAATAGTACCCGCTTACCGTGAGATTCCCTGGTCGCGTAATCCAAGAGAAAAACCAAATCGACAGCCCACTGGCACTTTGTGCACTCGCGTACTCACGACTTAAAATCCAACAAAACAAAACGTCTAACGTCTTCGCGTGTCCAAGCAGGAATCTCTCGATCTTCACGCGCTTTGTCTTCGCGTGAAGGATAGCACCCCCTCCCTTTAGGCTAATGGGCGGCGATTCGCCCTGCGGACGAATCCTTCAACCCAGCGTCTTCGCCACGCGCCAGTTTCGAACATGTCATCGCGACAATTAATAATTTCCAGATCTCTCGTGGACAATTCATACAATGTCGGGTCCTACGGAGAGTAACATTCGTTCTCTCGCGAGGGTGCACCAGGCGTTCCCTGGATTCCCAACTCGCGGAAATATCATTATGCGCACTGGCGATGGGCGCTATGCCATAGGGGTCGGTGGTGGTGCTCATTCGGGTGGCGCTGTGGGCGCCGCTTCCAGTCGTGGTTGAGTACCAGCTGAGTAGAGCGCGTTGCTGCCGCGTGACGTCAAGCTGTCCCGCGTTGCGCGCGCCTCCGGGGCCAGTAGAGCTGCTCTCCGCAGATAGCGCGAGTGTCGACCCTCGCGTGTCGCAGCTCCCTCCCTCCTGGGACTCCAGCTGGCTCTCCATCTCTCTTCCTCCTACGCGTCTTCACGGGCACGGCGAGCGAGCACCTAGTCGAACTCCGGCAGAGTACACGCAAAACAAAAGAAAATAATAAAATAGTCTATCGAAATTTTTAATAGGCCCTTGCGGTCGGTGGATCCTGCCTGGACTTTGCAATGGCCTTTTAGGCCCGTATCGCGTTTCGGCGTGATTTTCCGCCGAGGACCAGACGGGTGAAATCCACCACGTCACATCCTCTACGTAGTTTTCTGTATCTAGGTGTAGGATGTGGAAGTTCAGGGTGTCCAGGTAGTCCGCTTCGTAGTTTTCTGTATCTAGGTGTCGGATGTGGAAGTCCAGGGTGTCCAGGTGTTCCGCTCCATAGTTTCTTGTGTCTAGGTACTGGATGTGGAAGTCCAGGGTATCCAGGTATTCCGCTACGTAGTTTTCTGTATCTAGGTGTCGGATGTGGAAGTTCAGGGTGTCCAGGTAGTCCGCTTCGTAGTTTTCTGTATCTAGGTGTCGGATGTGGAAGTCCAGGGTGTCCAGGTATTCCGCTTCGTAGTTTTCTGTATCTAGGTGTCGGATGTGGAAGTCCAGGGTGTCCATGTATTCCGCTCCGTAGTTTCTTGTATCTAGGTAGTGAATGCGGAAGTCCAGGGTGTCCAGGTATTCCGCTCGGTAGTTTCCTGTGTCCAGGTGTTGGATGTGGAAGTCCAGGGTATCAAGGTATTCCGCTACGTAGTTTTCTGTATCTAGGTGTCGGATGTGGAAGTTCAGGGTGTCTAGGTGTTCCGCTCCATAGTTTCTTGTATCTAGGTAGTGAATGCGGAAGTCCAGGGTGTCCAGGTATTCCGCTCGGTAGTTTCCTGTGTCCAGGTGTCGGATGTGGAAGTTCAGGGTGTCCAGGTATACCGCTTCGTAGTTTCTTGTATCTAGGTACTGGATGTGGAAGTCCAGGGTGTCCAGATATTCCGCTTCGTAGTTTTCTGTGTCCAGTTGTCGGATGTGTAAGTCCAGGGTGTCCATGGATTCCGCTTCGTAGTTTTCTGTGTCCAGGTGTCGGATGTGGAAGTCCAGGGTGTCCAGGTATTCCGCTTCGTAGTTTCTTGTATCTAGGTACTGGATGTGGAAGTCCAGGGTGTCCAGATATTCCGCTTCGTAGTTTTCTGTGTCCAGTTGTCGGATGTGGAAGTTCAGGGTGTCCAGGTATACCGCTTCGTAGTTTCTTGTATCTAGGTACTGGATGTGGAAGTCCAGGGAGTCCAGATATTCCGCTTCGTAGTTTTCTGTATCCAGTTGTCGGATGTGGAAGTCCAGGGTGTCCAGGGATTCCGCTTCGTAGTTTTCTGTGTCCAGGTGTCGGATGTGGAAGTCCAGGGTGTCCAGGTATTCCGCTTCGTAGTTTCTTGTATCTAATTACTGGATGTGGAAGTCCAGGGTGTCCAGGTATTCCGCTTCGTAGTTTCTTGTATCTAGGTACTGGATGTGGAAGTCCAGGATGTCCAGATATTCCGCTTCGTAGTTTTCTGTGTCCAGTTGTCGGATGTGGAAGTTCAGGGTGTCCAGGTATTTCGCTTCGTAGTTTTCTGTGTCCAGGTGTCGGATGTGGAAGTTCAGGGTGTCCAGGTATTCCGCTTCGTAGTTTCTTGTGTCTAGGTACTGGATGTGGAAGTCCAGGGTGTCCAGATATTCCGCTTCGTAGTTTTCTGTGTCCAGTTGTCGGATGTGGAAGTTCAGGATGTCCAGGTAGTCCGCTTCGTAGTTTTCTGTATCTAGGTGTCGGATGTGGAAGTCCAGGGTGTCCAGGTGTTCCGCTCCATAGTTTCTTGTGTCTAGGTACTGGATGTGGAAGTCCAGGGTGTCCAGGTATTCCGCTTCGTAGTTTTCTGTATCTAGGTGTCGGATGTGGAAGTCCAGGGTATCCAGGTATTCCGCTACGTAGTTTTCTGTATCTAGGTGTCGGATGTGGAAGTTCAGGGTGTCCAGGTAGTCCGCTTCGTAGTTTTCTGTATCTAGGTGTCGGATGTGGAAGTCCAGGGTGTCCAGGTATTCCGCTTCGTAGTTTTCTGTATCTAGGTGTCGGATGTGGAAGTCCAGGGTGTCCATGTATTCCGCTCCGTAGTTTCTTGTATCTAGGTAGTGAATGCGGATGTCCAGGGTGTCCAGGTATTCCGCTCGGTAGTTTCCTGTGTCCAGGTGTTGGATGTGGAAGTCCAGGGTATCCAGGTATTCCGCTACGTAGTTTTCTGTATCTAGGTGTCGGATGTGGAAGTTCAGGGTGTCTAGGTGTTCCGCTCCATAGTTTCTTGTATCTAGGTAGTGAATGCGGAAGTCCAGGGTGTCCAGGTATTCCGCTCGGTAGTTTCCTGTGTCCAGGTGTCGGATGTGGAAGTTCTGGGTGTCCAGGTATACCGCTTCGTAGTTTCTTGTATCTAGGTACTGGATGTGGAAGTCCAGGGTGTCCAGATATTCCGCTTCGTAGTTTTCTGTGTCCAGTTGTCGGATGTGGAAGTCCAGGGTGTCCATGGATTTCGCTTCGTAGTTTTCTGTGTCCAGGTGTCGGATGTGGAAGTCCAGGGTGTCCAGGTATACCGCTTCGTAGTTTCTTGTATCTAGGTACTGGATGTGGAAGTCCAGGGAGTCCAGATATTCCGCTTCGTAGTTTTCTGTGTCCAGTTGTCGGATGTGGAAGTCCAGGGTTTCCAGGGATTCCGCTTCGTAGTTTTCTGTGTCCAGGTGTCGGATGTGGAACTTCAGGGTGTCCAGGTATTCCGCTTCGTAGTTTCTTGTATCTAGGTACTGGATGTGGAAGTCCAGGGTGTCCAGGTATTCCGCTTCGTAGTTTCTTGTATCTAGGTACTGGATGTGGAAGTCCAGGATGTCCAGATATTCCGCTTCGTAGTTTTCTGTGTCCAGTTGTCGGATGTGGAAGTTCAGGGTGTCCAGGTATTTCGCTTCGTAGTTTTCTGTGTCCAGGTGTCGGATGTGGAAGTTCAGGGTGTCCAGGTATTCCGCTTCGTAGTTTCTTGTGTCTAGGTACTGGATGTGGAAGTCCAGGGTGTCCAGATATTCCGCTTCGTAGTTTTCTGTGTCCAGTTGTCGGATGTGGAAGTTCAGGGTGTCCAGGTATTTCGCTTCGTAGTTTTCTGTGTCCAGGTGTCGGATGTGGAAGTTCAGGGTGTCCAGGTATTCCGCTTCGTAGTTTCTTGTATCTAGGTACTGGATGTGGAAGTCCAGGGTGTCCAGGTATTCCGCTTCGTAGTTTTCTGTGTCCAGGTGTCGGATGTGGAAGTCCAGGGTGTCCAGGTATTCCGCTTCGTAGTTTCTTGTATCTAGGTACTGGATGTGGAAGTCTAGGGTGTCCAGGTATTCCGCTTCGTAGTTTTCTGTATCTAGGTGTCGGATGTGGAATTCCAGGGTGTCCATGTATTCCGCTCCGTAGTTTCTTGTATCTAGGTAGTGAATGCGGAAGTCCAGGGTGTCCAGGTATTCCGCTCGGTAGTTTCCTGTGTCCAGGTGTTGGATGTGGAAGTCCAGGTTATCCAGGTATTCCGCTACGTAGTTTTCTGTATCTAGGTGTCGGATGTGGAAGTTCAGGGTGTCTAGGTGTTCCGCTCCGTAGTTTTCTGTATCTAGGTGTCGGATGTGGAAGTACAGGGTGTCCAGGTATTCCGCTTCGTAGTTTTCTGTGTCCAGGTGTCGGATGTGGAAGTCCAGGGTGTCCAGGTATTCCGCTTCGTAGTTTCTTGTATCTAGGTACTGGATGTGGAAGTCCAGGGTGTCCAGATATTCCGCTTCGTAGTTTTCTGTGTCCAGTTGTCGGATGTGGATGTTCAGGGTATCCAGGTATACCGCTTCGTAGTTTCTTGTATCTAGGTAGTGGATGTGGAAGTCCAGGGAGTCCAGATATTCCGCTTCGTAGTTTTCTGTGTCCAGTAGTCGGATGTGGAAGTCCAGGGTGTCCAGGGATTCCGCTTCGTAGTTTTCTGTGTCCAGGTGTCGGATGTGGAAGTTCAGGGTGTCCAGGTATTCCGCTTCGTAGTTTCTTGTGTCTAGGTACTGGATGTGGAAGTCCAGGGTGTCCAGATATTCCGCTTCGTAGTTTTCTGTGTCCAGTTGTCGGATGTGGAAGTTCAGGGTGTCCAGGTATTTCGCTTCGTAGTTTTCTGTGTCCAGGTGTCGGATGTGGAAGTTCAGGGTGTCCAGGTATTCCGCTTCGTAGTTTCTTGTGTCTAGGTACTGGATGTGGAAGTCCAGGGTGTCCAGATATTCCGCTTCGTAGTTTTCTGTGTCCAGTTGTCGGATGTGGAAGTTCAGGGTGTCCAGGTATTTCGCTTCGTAGTTTTCTGTGTCCAGGTGTCGGATGTGGAAGTTCAGGGTGTCCAGGTATTCCGCTTCGTAGTTTCTTGTATCTAGGTACTGGATGTGGAAGTCCAGGGTGTCCAGGTATTCCGCTTCGTAGTTTTCTGTGTCCAGGTGTCGGATGTGGAAGTCCAGGGTGTCCAGGTATTCCGCTTCGTAGTTTCTTGTATCTAGGTACTGGATGTGGAAGTCTAGGGTGTCCAGGTATTCCGCTTCGTAGTTTTCTGTATCTAGGTGTCGGATGTGGAATTCCAGGGTGTCCATGTATTCCGCTCCGTAGTTTCTTGTATCTAGGTAGTGAATGCGGAAGTCCAGGGTGTCCAGGTATTCCGCTCGGTAGTTTCCTGTGTCCAGGTGTTGGATGTGGAAGTCCAGGTTATCCAGGTATTCCGCTACGTAGTTTTCTGTATCTAGGTGTCGGATGTGGAAGTTCAGGGTGTCTAGGTGTTCCGCTCCGTAGTTTTCTGTATCTAGGTGTCGGATGTGGAAGTACAGGGTGTCCAGGTATTCCGCTTCGTAGTTTTCTGTGTCCAGGTGTCGGATGTGGAAGTCCAGGGTGTCCAGGTATTCCGCTTCGTAGTTTCTTGTATCTAGGTACTGGATGTGGAAGTCCAGGGTGTCCAGATATTCCGCTTCGTAGTTTTCTGTGTCCAGTTGTCGGATGTGGATGTTCAGGGTATCCAGGTATACCGCTTCGTAGTTTCTTGTATCTAGGTAGTGGATGTGGAAGTCCAGGGAGTCCAGATATTCCGCTTCGTAGTTTTCTGTGTCCAGTAGTCGGATGTGGAAGTCCAGGGTGTCCAGGGATTCCGCTTCGTAGTTTTCTGTGTCCAGGTGTCGGATGTGGAAGTTCAGGGTGTCCAGGTATTCCGCTTCGTAGTTTCTTGTGTCTAGGTACTGGATGTGGAAGTCCAGGGTGTCCAGATATTCCGCTTCGTAGTTTTCTGTGTCCAGTTGTCGGATGTGGAAGTTCAGGGTGTCCAGGTATTTCGCTTCGTAGTTTTCTGTGTCCAGGTGTCGGATGTGGAAGTTCAGGGTGTCCAGGTATTCCGCTTCGTAGTTTCTTGTATCTAGGTACTGGATGTGGAAGTCCAGGGTGTCCAGGTATTCCGCTTCGTAGTTTTCTGTGTCCAGGTGTCGGATGTGGAAGTCCAGGGTGTCCAGGTATTCCGCTTCGTAGTTTCTTGTATCTAGGTACTGGATGTGGAAGTCTAGGGTGTCCAGGTATTCCGCTTCGTAGTTTTCTGTATCTAGGTGTCGGATGTGGAATTCCAGGGTGTCCATGTATTCCGCTCCGTAGTTTCTTGTATCTAGGTAGTGAATGCGGAAGTCCAGGGTGTCCAGGTATTCCGCTCGGTAGTTTCCTGTGTCCAGGTGTTGGATGTGGAAGTCCAGGTTATCCAGGTATTCCGCTACGTAGTTTTCTGTATCTAGGTGTCGGATGTGGAAGTTCAGGGTGTCTAGGTGTTCCGCTCCGTAGTTTTCTGTATCTAGGTGTCGGATGTGGAAGTACAGGGTGTCCAGGTATTCCGCTTCGTAGTTTTCTGTGTCCAGGTGTCGGATGTGGAAGTCCAGGGTGTCCAGGTATTCCGCTTCGTAGTTTCTTGTATCTAGGTACTGGATGTGGAAGTCCAGGGTGTCCAGATATTCCGCTTCGTAGTTTTCTGTGTCCAGTTGTCGGATGTGGATGTTCAGGGTATCCAGGTATACCGCTTCGTAGTTTCTTGTATCTAGGTAGTGGATGTGGAAGTCCAGGGAGTCCAGATATTCCGCTTCGTAGTTTTCTGTGTCCAGTAGTCGGATGTGGAAGTCCAGGGTGTCCAGGGATTCCGCTTCGTAGTTTTCTGTGTCCAGGTGTCGGATGTGGAAGTCCAGGGTGTCCAGGTATTCCGCTTCGTAGTTTCTTGTATCTAGGTACTGGATGTGGAAGTCCAGGGTGTCCAGATATTCCGCTTCGTAGTTTTCTGTGTCCAGTTGTCGGATGTGGAAGTTCAGGGTGTCCAGGTATTTCGCTTCGTAGTTTTCTGTGTCCAGGTGTCGGATGTGGAAGTTCAGGGAGTCCAGGTATTCCGCTTCGTAGTTTCTTGTATCTAGGTACTGGATGTGGAAGTCCAGGGTGTCCAGGTATTCCGCTTCGTAGTTTCTTGTATCTAGGTACTGGATGTGGAAGTCCAGGGTGTCCAGATATTCCGCTTCGTATTCTTCTGTGTCCAGTTGTCGGATGTGGAAGTTCAGGGTGTCCAGGTATTTCGCTTCGTAGTTTTCTGTGTCCAGGTGTCGGATGTGGAAGTTCAGGGTGTCCAGGTATTCCGCTTCGTAGTTTCTTGTATCTAGGTACTGGATGTGGAAGTCCAGGGTGTCCAGGTATTCCGCTTCGTAGTTTCTTGTATCTAGGTACTGGATGTGGAAGTCCAGGATGTCCAGATATTCCGCTTCGTAGTTTTCTGTGTCCAGTTGTCGGATGTGGAAGTTCAGGGTGTCCAGGTATTTCGATTCGTAGTTTTCTGTGTCCAGGTGTCGGATGTGGAAGTTCAGGGTGTCCAGGTATTCCGCTTCGTAGTTTCTTGTGTCTAGGTACTGGATGTGGAAGTCCAGGGTGTCCAGATATTCCGCTTCGTAGTTTTCTGTGTCCAGTTGTCGGATGTGGAAGTTCAGGGTGTCCAGGTATTTCGCTTCGTAGTTTTCTGTGTCCAGGTGTCGGATGTGGAAGTTCAGGGTGTCCAGGTATTCCGCTTCGTAGTTTCTTGTATCTAGGTACTGGATGTGGAAGTCCACGGTGTCCAGGTATTCCGCGTCGTAGTTTTCTGTGTCCAGGTGTCGGATGTGGAAGTTCAGGGTGTCCAGGTATTCCGCTTCGTAGTTTCTTGTATCTAGGTACTGTATGTGGAAGTCCAGGGTGTCCAGGTATTCCGCTTCGTAGTTTTCTGTGTCCAGGTGTCGGATGTGGAAGTCCAGGGTGTCCACGTATTCCGCTTCGTAGTTTCTTGTATCTAGGTACTGGATGTGGAAGTCTAGGGTGTCCAGGTATTCCGCTTCGTAGTTTTCTGTATCTAGGTGTCGGATGTGGAAGTCCAGGGTGTCCAGGTATTCCGCTCGGTAGTTTCCTGTGTCCAGTTGTCGGATGTGGAAGTTCAGGGTGTCCAGGTATTCCGCTTCGTAGTTTCTTGTATCTAGGTACTGGATGTGGAAGTCCAGGGTGTCCAGGTATTCCGCTTCGTAGTTTCTTGTATCTAGGTACTGGATGTGGAAGTCCAGGATGTCCAGATATTCCGCTTCGTAGTTTTCTGTGTCCAGTTGTCGGATGTGGAAGTTCAGGGTGTCCAGGTATTTCGCTTCGTAGTTTTCTGTGTCCAGTTGTCGGATGTGGAAGTTCAGGGTGTCCAGGTATTCCGCTTCGTAGTTTCTTGTATCTAGGTACTGGATGTGGAAGTCCACGGTGTCCAGGTATTCCGCGTCGTAGTTTTCTGTGTCCAGGTGTCGGATGTGGAAGTTCAGGGTGTCCAGGTATTCCGCTTCGTAGTTTCTTGTATCTAGGTACTGTATGTGGAAGTCCAGGGTGTCCAGGTATTCCGCTTCGTAGTTTTCTGTGTCCAGGTGTCGGATGTGGAAGTCCAGGGTGTCCACGTATTCCGCTTCGTAGTTTTCTGTATCTAGGTGTCGGATGTGGAAGTCCAGGGTGTCCATGTATTCCGCTCCGTAGTTTCTTGTATCTAGGTAGTGAATGCGGAAGTCCAGGGTGTCCAGGTATTCCGCTCGGTAGTTTCCTGTGTCCAGGTGTTGGATGTGGAAGTCCAGGGTATCCAGGTATTCCGCTACGTAGTTTTCTGTATCTAGGTGTCGGATGTGGAAGTTCAGGGTGTCTAGGTGTTCCGCTCCATAGTTTCTTGTATCTAGGTAGTGAATGCGGAAGTCCAGGGTGTCCAGGTATTCCGCTCGGTAGTTTCCTGTGTCCAGTTGTCGGATGTGGAAGTTCAGGGTGTCCAGGTATTTCGCTTCGTAGTTTTCTGTGTCCAGGTGTCGGATATGGAAGTTCAGGGTGTCCAGGTATTCCGCTTCGTAGTTTCTTGTATCTAGGTACTGGATGTGGAAGTCCAGGGTGTCCAGGTATTCCGCTTCGTAGTTTCTTGTATCTAGGTACTGGATGTGGAAGTCCACGGTGTCCAGGTATTCCGCGTCGTAGTTTTCTGTGTCCAGGTGTCGGATGTGGAAGTTCAGGGTGTCCAGGTATTTCGCTTCGTAGTTTTCTGTGTCCAGGTGTCGGATGTGGAAGTTCAGGGTGTCCAGGTATTCCGCTTCGTAGTTTCTTGTATCTAGGTACTGGATGTGGAAGTCCACGGTGTCCAGGTATTCCGCGTCGTAGTTTTCTGTGTCCAGGTGTCGGATGTGGAAGTTCAGGGTGTCCAGGTATTCCGCTTCGTAGTTTCTTGTATCTAGGTACTGTATGTGGAAGTCCAGGGTGTCCAGGTATTCCGCTTCGTAGTTTTCTGTGTCCAGGTGTCGGATGTGGAAGTCCAGGGTGTCCACGTATTCCGCTTCGTAGTTTCTTGTATCTAGGTACTGGATGTGGAAGTCCACGGTGTCCAGGTATTCCGCGTCGTAGTTTTCTGTGTCCAGGTGTCGGATGTGGAAGTTCAGGGTGTCCAGGTATTCCGCTTCGTAGTTTCTTGTATCTAGGTACTGTATGTGGAAGTCCAGGGTGTCCAGGTATTCCGCTTCGTAGTTTTCTGTGTCCAGGTGTCGGATGTGGAAGTCCAGGGTGTCCACGTATTCCGCTTCGTAGTTTCTTGTATCTAGGTACTGGATGTGGAAGTCTAGGGTGTCCAGGTATTCCGCTTCGTAGTTTTCTGTATCTAGGTGTCGGATGTGGAAGTCCAGGGTGTCCAGGTATTCCGCTCGGTAGTTTCCTGTGTCCAGTTGTCGGATGTGGAAGTTCAGGGTGTCCAGGTATTCCGCTTCGTAGTTTCTTGTATCTAGGTACTGGATGTGGAAGTCCAGGGTGTCCAGGTATTCCGCTTCGTAGTTTCTTGTATCTAGGTACTGGATGTGGAAGTCCAGGATGTCCAGATATTCCGCTTCGTAGTTTTCTGTGTCCAGTTGTCGGATGTGGAAGTTCAGGGTGTCCAGGTATTTCGCTTCGTAGTTTTCTGTGTCCAGTTGTCGGATGTGGAAGTTCAGGGTGTCCAGGTATTCCGCTTCGTAGTTTCTTGTATCTAGGTACTGGATGTGGAAGTCCACGGTGTCCAGGTATTCCGCGTCGTAGTTTTCTGTGTCCAGGTGTCGGATGTGGAAGTTCAGGGTGTCCAGGTATTCCGCTTCGTAGTTTCTTGTATCTAGGTACTGTATGTGGAAGTCCAGGGTGTCCAGGTATTCCGCTTCGTAGTTTTCTGTGTCCAGGTGTCGGATGTGGAAGTCCAGGGTGTCCACGTATTCCGCTTCGTAGTTTTCTGTATCTAGGTGTCGGATGTGGAAGTCCAGGGTGTCCATGTATTCCGCTCCGTAGTTTCTTGTATCTAGGTAGTGAATGCGGAAGTCCAGGGTGTCCAGGTATTCCGCTCGGTAGTTTCCTGTGTCCAGGTGTTGGATGTGGAAGTCCAGGGTATCCAGGTATTCCGCTACGTAGTTTTCTGTATCTAGGTGTCGGATGTGGAAGTTCAGGGTGTCTAGGTGTTCCGCTCCATAGTTTCTTGTATCTAGGTAGTGAATGCGGAAGTCCAGGGTGTCCAGGTATTCCGCTCGGTAGTTTCCTGTGTCCAGTTGTCGGATGTGGAAGTTCAGGGTGTCCAGGTATTTCGCTTCGTAGTTTTCTGTGTCCAGGTGTCGGATATGGAAGTTCAGGGTGTCCAGGTATTCCGCTTCGTAGTTTCTTGTATCTAGGTACTGGATGTGGAAGTCCAGGGTGTCCAGGTATTCCGCTTCGTAGTTTCTTGTATCTAGGTACTGGATGTGGAAGTCCAGGATGTCCAGATATTCCGCTTCGTAGTTTTCTGTGTCCAGTTGTCGGATGTGGAAGTTCAGGGTGTCCAGGTATTTCGCTTCGTAGTTTTCTGTGTCCAGGTGTCGGATGTGGAAGTTCAGGGTGTCCAGGTATTCCGCTTCGTAGTTTCTTGTATCTAGGTACTGGATGTGGAAGTCCACGGTGTCCAGGTATTCCGCGTCGTAGTTTTCTGTGTCCAGGTGTCGGATGTGGAAGTTCAGGGTGTCCAGGTATTCCGCTTCGTAGTTTCTTGTATCTAGGTACTGTATGTGGAAGTCCAGGGTGTCCAGGTATTCCGCTTCGTAGTTTTCTGTGTCCAGGTGTCGGATGTGGAAGTCCAGGGTGTCCACGTATTCCGCTTCGTAGTTTCTTGTATCTAGGTACTGGATGTGGAAGTCTAGGGTGTCCAGGTATTCCGCTTCGTAGTTTTCTGTATCTAGGTGTCGGATGTGGAAGTCCAGGGTGTCCATGTATTCCGCTCCGTAGTTTCTTGTATCTAGGTAGTGAATGCGGAAGTCCAGGGTGTCCAGGTATTCCGCTCGGTAGTTTCCTGTGTCCAGGTGTTGGATGTGGAAGTCCAGGGTATCCAGGTATTCCGCTACGTAGTTTTCTGTATCTAGGTGTCGGATGTGGAAGTTCAGGGTGTCTAGGTGTTCCGCTCCATAGTTTCTTGTATCTAGGTAGTGAATGCGGAAGTCCAGGGTGTCCAGGTATTCCGCTCGGTAGTTTCCTGTGTCCAGGTGTCGGATGTGGAAGTTCAGGGTGTCCAGGTATACCGCTTCGTAGTTTCTTGTATCTAGGTACTGGATGTGGAAGTCCAGGGTGTCCAGATATTCCGCTTCGTAGTTTTCTGTATCTAGGTGTCGGATGTGGAAGTTCAGGGTGTCTAGGTGTTCCGCTCCATAGTTTCTTGTATCTAGGTACTGGATGTGGAAGTCCAGGATGTCCAGATATTCCGCTTCGTAGTTTTCTGTGTCCAGTTGTCGGATGTGGAAGTTCAGGGTGTCCAGGTATTTCGCTTCGTAGTTTTCTGTGTCCAGGTGTCGGATGTGGAAGTCCAGGGTATCCAGGTATTCCGCTACGTAGTTTTCTGTATCTAGGTGTCGGATGTGGAAGTTCAGGGTGTCTAGGTGTTCCGCTCCGTAGTTTTCTGTATCTAGGTGTCGGATGTGGAAGTACAGGGTGTCCAGGGATTCAGCTTCGTAGTTTTCTGTGTCCAGGTGTCGGATGTGGAAGTTCAGGGTGTCCAGGTATTCCGCTTCGTAGTTTTCTGTATCTAGGTGTCGGATGTGGAAGTCCAGGGTGTCCATGTATTCCACTCCGTAGTTTCTTGTATCTAGGTAGTGAATGCGGAAGTCCAGGGTGTCCAGGTATTCCGCTCGGTAGTTTCCTGTGTCCAGGTGTTGGATGTGGAAGTCCAGGGTATCCAGGTATTCCGCTACGTAGTTTTCTGTATCTAGGTGTCGGATGTGGAAGTTCAGGGTGTCTAGGTGTTCCGCTCCGTAGTTTTCTGTATCTAGGTGTCGGATGTGGAAGTACAGGGTGTCCAGGTATTCCGCTTCGTAGTTTTCTGTGTCCAGGTGTCGGATGTGGAAGTCCAGGGTGTCCAGGTATTCCGCTTCGTAGTTTCTTGTATCTAGGTACTGGATGTGGAAGTCCAGGGTGTCCAGATATTCCGCTTCGTAGTTTTCTGTGTCCAGTTGTCGGATGTGGAAGTTCAGGGTATCCAGGTATACCGCTTCGTAGTTTCTTGTATCTAGGTAGTGGATGTGGAAGTCCAGGGAGTCCAGATATTCCGCTTCGTAGTTTTCTGTGTCCAGTAGTCGGATGTGGAAGTCCAGGGTGTCCAGGGATTCCGCTTCGTAGTTTTCTGTTTCCAGGTGTCGGATGTGGAAGTCCAGGGTGTCCAGGTATTCCGCTTCGTAGTTTCTTGTATCTAGGTACTGGATGTGGAAGTCCAGGGTGTCCAGATATTCCGCTTCGTAGTTTTCTGTGTCCAGTTGTCGGATGTGGAAGTTCAGGGTGTCCAGGTATTTCGCTTCGTAGTTTTCTGTGTCCAGGTGTCGGATGTGGAAGTTCAGGGAGTCCAGGTATTCCGCTTCGTAGTTTCTTGTATCTAGGTACTGGATGTGGAAGTCCACGGTGTCCAGGTATTCCGCTTCGTAGTTTTCTGTGTCCAGTTGTCGGATGTGGAAGTTCAGGGTGTCCAGGTATTTCGCTTCGTAGTTTTCTGTGTCCAGGTGTCGGAAGTGGAAGTTCAGGGTGTCCAGGTATTCCGCTTCGTAGTTTCTTGTATCTAGGTACTGGATGTGGAAGTCCACGGTGTCCAGGTATTCCGCTTCGTAGTTTTCTGTGTCCAGTTGTCGGATGTGGAAGTTCAAGGTGTCCAGATATTCCGCTTCGTAGTTTTCTGTGTCCAGTTGTCGGATGTGGAAGTTCAGGGTGTCCAGGTATTTCGCTTCGTAGTTTTCTGTGTCCAGGTGTCGGAAGTGGAAGTTCAGGGTGTCCAGGTATTCCGCTTCGTAGTTTCTTGTATCTAGGTACTGGATGTGGAAGTCCACGGTGTCCAGGTATTCCGCTTCGTAGTTTTCTGTGTCCAGTTGTCGGATGTGGAAGTTCAAGGTGTCCAGGTATTTCGCTTCGTAGGTTTCTGTGTCCAGGTGTCGGAAGTGGAAGTTCAGGGTGTCCAGGTATTCCGCTTCGTAGTTTCTTGTATCTAGGTACTGTATGTGGAAGTCCAGGGTGTCCAGGTATTCCGCTTCGTAGTTTTCTGTGTCCAGGTGTCGGATGTGGAAGTCCAGGGTGTCCAGGTATTCCGCTTCGTAGTTTCTTGTATCTAGGTACTGGATGTGGAAGTCTAGGGTTTCCAGGTATTCCGCTTCGTAGTTTTCTGTATCTAGGTGTCGGATGTGGAAGTCCAGGGTGTCCATGTATTCCGCTCCGTAGTTTCTTGTATCTAGGTAGTGAATGCGGAAGTCCAGGGTGTCCAGGTATTCCGCTCGGTAGTTTCCTGTGTCCAGGTGTTGGATGTGGAAGTCCAGGGTATCCAGGTATTCCGCTACGTAGTTTTCTGTATCTAGGTGTCGGATGTGGAAGTTCAGGGTGTCTAGGTGTTCCGCTCCATAGTTTCTTGTATCTAGGTAGTGAATGCGGAAGTCCAGGGTGTCCAGGTATTCCGCTCGGTAGTTTCCTGTGTCCAGGTGTCGGATGTGGAAGTTCAGGGTGTCCAGGTATACCGCTTCGTAGTTTCTTGTATCTAGGTACTGGATGTGGAAGTCCAGGGTGTCCAGATATTCCGCTTCGTAGTTTTCTGTGTCCAGTTGTCGGATGTGGAAGTCCAGGGTGTCCATGGATTCCGCTTCGTAGTTTTATGTGTCCAGGTGTCGGATGTGGAAGTCCAGGGTGTCCAGGTATTCCGCTTCGTAGTTTCTTGTATCTAGGTACTGGATGTGGAAGTCCAGGGTGTCCAGATATTCCGCTTCGTAGTTTTCTGTGTCCAGTTGTCGGATGTGGATGTTCAGGGTGTCCAGGTATACCGCTTCGTAGTTTCTTGTATCTAGGTACTGGATGTGGAAGTCCAGGGAGTCCAGATATTCCGCTTCGTAGTTTTCTGTGTCCAGTTGTCGGATGTGGAAGTCCAGGGTGTCCAGGGATTCAGCTTCGTAGTTTTCTGTGTCCAGGTGTCGGATGTGGAAGTCCAGGGTGTCCAGGTATTCCGCTTCGTAGTTTCTTGTATCTAGGTACTGGATGTGGAAGTCCAGGGTGTCCAGATATTCCGCTTCGTAGTCTTCTGTGTCCAGTTGTCGGATGTGGAAGTTCAGGGTGTCCAGGTATTTCGCTTCGTAGTTTTCTGTGTCCAGGTGTCGGATGTGGAAGTTCAGGGTGTCCAGGTATTCCGCTTCGTAGTTTCTTGTATCTAGGTACTGGATTTGGAAGTCCAGGGTGTCCAGGTATTCCGCTTCGTAATTTCTCGTATCTAGGTACTGGATGTGGAAGTCCAGGATGTCCAGGTAGTCCGCTTCGTAGTTTTCTGTATCTAGGTGTCGGATGTGGAAGTCCAGGGTGTCCAGGTGTTCCGCTTCGTAGTTTCTTGTATCTAGGTACTGGATGTGGAAGTCCAGGGTGTCTAGATATTCCGCTTCGTAGTTTTCTGTGTCCAGTTGTCGGATGTGGAAGTTCAGGGTGTCCAGGTATTTCGCTTCGTAGTTTTCTGTGTCCAGGTGTCGGATGTGGAAGTTCAGGGTGTCCAGGTATTCCGCTTCGTAGTTTCTTGTATCTAGGTACTGGATGTGGAAGTCCACGGTGTCCAGGTATTCCGCGTCGTAGTTTTCTGTGTCCAGGTGTCGGATGTGGAAGTTCAGGGTGTCCAGGTATTCCGCTTCGTAGTTTCTTGTATCTAGGTACTGCATGTGGAAGTCCAGGGTGTCCAGGTATTCCGCTTCGTAGTTTTCTGTGTCCAGGTGTCGGATGTGGAAGTCCAGGGTGTCCAGGTATTCCGCTTCGTAGTTTCTTGTATCTAGGTACTGGATGTGGAAGTCTAGGGTGTCCAGGTATTCCGCTTCGTAGTTTTCTGTATCTAGGTGTCGGATGTGGAAGTCCAGGGTGTCCATGTATTCCGCTCCGTAGTTTCTTGTATCTAGGTAGTGAATGCGGAAGTCCAGGGTGTCCAGGTATTCCGCTCGGTAGTTTCCTGTGTCCAGGTGTTGGATGTGGAAGTCCAGGGTATCCAGGTATTCCGCTACGTAGTTTTCTGTATCTAGGTGTCGGATGTGGAAGTTCAGGGTGTCTAGGTGTTCCGCTCCATAGTTTCTTGTATCTAGGTAGTGAATGCGGAAGTCCAGGGTGTCCAGGTATTCCGCTCGGTAGTTTCCTGTGTCCAGGTGTCGGATGTGGAAGTTCAGGGTGTCCAGGTATACCGCTTCGTAGTTTCTTGTATCTAGGTACTGGATGTGGAAATCCAGGGTGTCCAGATATTCCGCTTCGTAGTTTTCTGTGTCCAGGTGTCGGATGTGGAAGTCCAGGGTGTCCAGGTATTCCGCTCCGTAGTTTCTTGTATCTAGGTACTGGATGTGGAAGTCCAGGGTGTCCAGATATTCCGCTTCGTAGTTTTCTGTGTCCAGTTGTCGGATGTGGAAGTTCAGGGTGTCCAGGTATACCGCTTCGTAGTTTCTTGTATCTAGGTACTGGATGTGGAAGTTCAGGGTGTCCAGGTATACCGCTTCGTAGTTTCTTGTATCTAGGTACTGGATGTGGAAGTCCAGGGAGTCCAGATATTCCGCTTCGTAGTTTTCTGTGTCCAGTTGTCGGATGTGGAAGTCCAGGGTGTCCAGGGATTCAGCTTCGTAGTTTTCTGTGTCCAGGTGTCGGATGTGGAAGTCCAGGGTGTCCAGGTATTCCGCTTCGTAGTTTCTTGTATCTAGGTACTGGATGTGGAAGTCCAGGGTGTTCAGATATTCCGCTTCGTAGTTTTCTGTGTCCAGTTGTCGGATGTGGAAGTTCAGGGTGTCCAGGTATTTCGCTTCGTAGTTTTCTGTGTCCAGGTGTCGGATGTGGAAGTTCAGGGTGTCCAGGTATTCCGCTTCGTAGTTTCTTGTATCTAGGTACTGGATGTGGAAGTCCAGGGTGTCCAGGTATTCCGCTTCGTAGTTTCTTGTATCTAGGTACTGGATGTGGAAGTCCAGGGTGTCCAGATATTCCGCTTCGTAGTCTTCTATGTCCAGTTGTCGGATGTGGAAGTTCAGGGTGTCCAGGTATTTCGCTTCGTAGTTTTCTGTGTGCAGGTGTCGGATGTGGAAGTTCAGGGTGTCCAGGTATTCCGCTTCGTAGTTTCTTGTATCTAGGTACTGGATGTGGAAGTCCAGGGTGTCCAGGTATTCCGCTTCGTAGTTTCTTGTATCTAGGTACTGGATGTGGAAGTCCAGGATGTCCAGGTAGTCCGCTTCGTAGTTTTCTGTGTCCAGGTGTCGGATGTGGAAGTTCAGGGTGTCCAGGTATTCCGCTTCGTAGTTTCTTGTATCTAGGTACTGTATGTGGAAGTCCAGGGTGTCCAGGTATTCCGCTTCGTAGTTTTCTGTGTCCAGGTGTCGGATGTGGAAGTCCAGGGTGTCCAGGTATTCCGCTTCGTAGTTTCTTGTATCTAGGTACTGGATGTGGAAGTCTAGGGTTTCCAGGTATTCCGCTTCGTAGTTTTCTGTATCTAGGTGTCGGATGTGGAAGTCCAGGGTGTCCATGTATTCCGCTCCGTAGTTTCTTGTATCTAGGTAGTGAATGCGGAAGTCCAGGGTGTCCAGGTATTCCGCTCGGTAGTTTCCTGTGTCCAGGTGTTGGATGTGGAAGTCCAGGGTATCCAGGTATTCCGCTACGTAGTTTTCTGTATCTAGGTGTCGGATGTGGAAGTTCAGGGTGTCTAGGTGTTCCGCTCCATAGTTTCTTGTATCTAGGTAGTGAATGCGGAAGTCCAGGGTGTCCAGGTATTCCGCTCGGTAGTTTCCTGTGTCCAGGTGTCGGATGTGGAAGTTCAGGGTGTCCAGGTATACCGCTTCGTAGTTTCTTGTATCTAGGTACTGGATGTGGAAATCCAGGGTGTCCAGATATTCCGCTTCGTAGTTTTCTGTGTCCAGGTGTCGGATGTGGAAGTCCAGGGTGTCCAGGTATTCCGCTCCGTAGTTTCTTGTATCTAGGTACTGGATGTGGAAGTCCAGGGTGTCCAGATATTCCGCATCGTAGTTTTCTGTGTCCAGTTGTCGGATGTGGAAGTTCAGGGTGTCCAGGTATACCGCTTCGTAGTTTCTTGTATCTAGGTACTGGATGTGGAAGTTCAGGGTGTCCAGGTATACCGCTTCGTAGTTTCTTGTATCTAGGTACTGGATGTGGAAGTCCAGGGAGTCCAGATATTCCGCTTCGTAGTTTTCTGTGTCCAGTTGTCGGATGTGGAAGTCCAGGGTGTCCAGGGATTCAGCTTCGTAGTTTTCTGTGTCCAGGTGTCGGATGTGGAAGTCCAGGGTGTCCAGGTATTCCGCTTCGTAGTTTCTTGTATCTAGGTACTGGATGTGGAAGTCCAGGGTGTTCAGATATTCCGCTTCGTAGTTTTCTGTGTCCAGTTGTCGGATGTGGAAGTTCAGGGTGTCCAGGTATTTCGCTTCGTAGTTTTCTGTGTCCAGGTGTCGGATGTGGAAGTTCAGGGTGTCCAGGTATTCCGCTTCGTAGTTTCTTGTATCTAGGTACTGGATGTGGAAGTCCAGGGTGTCCAGGTATTCCGCTTCGTAGTTTCTTGTATCTAGGTACTGGATGTGGAAGTCCAGGGTGTCCAGATATTCCGCTTCGTAGTCTTCTATGTCCAGTTGTCGGATGTGGAAGTTCAGGGTGTCCAGGTATTTCGCTTCGTAGTTTTCTGTGTGCAGGTGTCGGATGTGGAAGTTCAGGGTGTCCAGGTATTCCGCTTCGTAGTTTCTTGTATCTAGGTACTGGATGTGGAAGTCCAGGGTGTCCAGGTAGTCCGCTTCGTAGTTTTCTGTGTCCAGGTGTCGGATGTGGAAGTTCAGGGTGTCCAGGTATTCCGCTTCGTAGTTTTTTGTATCTAGGTACTGTATGTGGAAGTCCAGGGTGTCCAGGTATTCCGCTTCGTAGTTTTCTGTGTCCAGGTGTCGGATGTGGAAGTCCAGGGTGTCCAGGTATTCCGCTTCGTAGTTTCTTGTATCTAGGTACTGGATGTGGAAGTCTAGGGTTTCCAGGTATTCCGCTTCGTAGTTTTCTGTATCTAGGTGTCGGATGTGGAAGTCCAGGGTGTCCATGTATTCCGCTCCGTAGTTTCTTGTATCTAGGTAGTGAATGCGGAAGTCCAGGGTGTCCAGGTATTCCGCTCGGTAGTTTCCTGTGTCCAGGTGTTGGATGTGGAAGTCCAGGGTATCCAGGTATTCCGCTACGTAGTTTTCTGTATCTAGGTGTCGGATGTGGAAGTTCAGGGTGTCTAGGTGTTCCGCTCCATAGTTTCTTGTATCTAGGTAGTGAATGCGGAAGTCCAGGGTGTCCAGGTATTCCGCTCGGTAGTTTCCTGTGTCCAGGTGTCGGATGTGGAAGTTCAGGGTGTCCAGGTATACCGCTTCGTAGTTTCTTGTATTTAGGTACTGGATGTGGAAGTCCAGGGTGTCCAGATATTCCGCTTCGTAGTTTTCTGTGTCCAGTTGTCGGATGTGGAAGTCCAGGGTGTCCATGGATTCCGCTTCGTAGTTTTATGTGTCCAGGTGTCGGATGTGGAAGTCCAGGGTGTCCAGGTATTCCGCTTCGTAGTTTCTTGTATCTAGGTACTGGATGTGGAAGTCCAGGGTGTCCAGATATTCCGCTTCGTAGTTTTCTGTGTCCAGTTGTCGGATGTGGATGTTCAGGGTGTCCAGGTATACCGCTTCGTAGTTTCTTGTATCTAGGTACTGGATGTGGAAGTCCAGGGAGTCCAGATATTCCGCTTCGTAGTTTTCTGTGTCCAGTTGTCGGATGTGGAAGTCCAGGGTGTCCAGGGATTCAGCTTCGTAGTTTTCTGTGTCCAGGTGTCGGATGTGGAAGTCCAGGGTGTATAGGTATTCCGCTTCGTAGTTTCTTGTATCTAGGTACTGGATGTGGAAGTCCAGGGTGTCCAGATATTCCGCTTCGTAGTCTTCTGTGTCCAGTTGTCGGATGTGGAAGTTCAGGGTGTCCAGGTATTTCGCTTCGTAGTTTTCTGTGTCCAGGTGTCGGATGTGGAAGTTCAGGGTGTCCAGGTATTCCGCTTCGTAGTTTCTTGTATCTAGGTACTGGATTTGGAAGTCCAGGGTGTCCAGGTATTCCGCTTCGTAATTTCTCGTATCTAGGTACTGGATGTGGAAGTCCAGGATGTCCAGGTAGTCCGCTTCGTAGTTTTCTGTATCTAGGTGTCGGATGTGGAAGTCCAGGGTGTCCAGGTGTTCCGCTTCGTAGTTTCTTGTATCTAGGTACTGGATGTGGAAGTCCAGGGTGTCTAGATATTCCGCTTCGTAGTTTTCTGTGTCCAGTTGTCGGATGTGGAAGTTCAGGGTGTCCAGGTATTTCGCTTCGTAGTTTTCTGTGTCCAGGTGTCGGATGTGGAAGTTCAGGGTGTCCAGGTATTCCGCTTCGTAGTTTCTTGTATCTAGGTACTGGATGTGGAAGTCCACGGTGTCCAGGTATTCCGCGTCGTAGTTTTCTGTGTCCAGGTGTCGGATGTGGAAGTTCAGGGTGTCCAGGTATTCCGCTTCGTAGTTTCTTGTATCTAGGTACTGCATGTGGAAGTCCAGGGTGTCCAGGTATTCCGCTTCGTAGTTTTCTGTGTCCAGGTGTCGGATGTGGAAGTCCAGGGTGTCCAGGTATTCCGCTTCGTAGTTTCTTGTATCTAGGTACTGGATGTGGAAGTCTAGGGTGTCCAGGTATTCCGCTTCGTAGTTTTCTGTATCTAGGTGTCGGATGTGGAAGTCCAGGGTGTCCATGTATTCCGCTCCGTAGTTTCTTGTATCTAGGTAGTGAATGCGGAAGTCCAGGGTGTCCAGGTATTCCGCTCGGTAGTTTCCTGTGTCCAGGTGTTGGATGTGGAAGTCCAGGGTATCCAGGTATTCCGCTACGTAGTTTTCTGTATCTAGGTGTCGGATGTGGAAGTTCAGGGTGTCTAGGTGTTCCGCTCCATAGTTTCTTGTATCTAGGTAGTGAATGCGGAAGTCCAGGGTGTCCAGGTATTCCGCTCGGTAGTTTCCTGTGTCCAGGTGTCGGATGTGGAAGTTCAGGGTGTCCAGGTATACCGCTTCGTAGTTTCTTGTATCTAGGTACTGGATGTGGAAATCCAGGGTGTCCAGATATTCCGCTTCGTAGTTTTCTGTGTCCAGGTGTCGGATGTGGAAGTCCAGGGTGTCCAGGTATTCCGCTCCGTAGTTTCTTGTATCTAGGTACTGGATGTGGAAGTCCAGGGTGTCCAGATATTCCGCTTCGTAGTTTTCTGTGTCCAGTTGTCGGATGTGGAAGTTCAGGGTGTCCAGGTATACCGCTTCGTAGTTTCTTGTATCTAGGTACTGGATGTGGAAGTTCAGGGTGTCCAGGTATACCGCTTCGTAGTTTCTTGTATCTAGGTACTGGATGTGGAAGTCCAGGGAGTCCAGATATTCCGCTTCGTAGTTTTCTGTGTCCAGTTGTCGGATGTGGAAGTCCAGGGTGTCCAGGGATTCAGCTTCGTAGTTTTCTGTGTCCAGGTGTCGGATGTGGAAGTCCAGGGTGTCCAGGTATTCCGCTTCGTAGTTTCTTGTATCTAGGTACTGGATGTGGAAGTCCAGGGTGTCCAGATATTCCTCTTCGTAGTCTTCTGTGTCCAGTTGTCGGATGTGGAAGTTCAGGGTGTCCAGGTATTTCGCTTCGTAGTTTTCTGTGTCCAGGTGTCGGATGTGGAAGTTCAGGGTGTCCAGGTATTCCGCTTCGTAGTTTCTTGTATCTAGGTACTGGATTTGGAAGTCCAGGGTGTCCAGGTATTCCGCTTCGTAATTTCTCGTATCTAGGTACTGGATGTGGAAGTCCAGGATGTCCAGGTAGTCCGCTTCGTAGTTTTCTGTATCTAGGTGTCGGATGTGGAAGTCCAGGGTGTCCAGGTGTTCCGCTTCGTAGTTTCTTGTATCTAGGTACTGGATGTGGAAGTCCAGGGTGTCTAGATATTCCGCTTCGTAGTTTTCTGTGTCCAGTTGTCGGATGTGGAAGTTCAGGGTGTCCAGGTATTTCGCTTCGTAGTTTTCTGTGTCCAGGTGTCGGATGTGGAAGTTCAGGGTGTCCAGGTATTCCGCTTCGTAGTTTCTTGTATCTAGGTACTGGATGTGGAAGTCCAGGGTGTCCAGGTATTCCGCTTCGTAGTTTCTTGTATCTAGGTACTGGATGTGGAAGTCCAGGGTGTCCAGATATTCCGCTTCGTAGTCTTCTATGTCCAGTTGTCGGATGTGGAAGTTCAGGGTGTCCAGGTATTTCGCTTCGTAGTTTTCTGTGTGCAGGTGTCGGATGTGGAAGTTCAGGGTGTCCAGGTATTCCGCTTCGTAGTTTCTTGTATCTAGGTACTGGATGTGGAAGTCCAGGGTGTCCAGGTATTCCGCTTCGTAGTTTCTTGTATCTAGGTACTGGATGTGGAAGTCCAGGATGTCCAGGTAGTCCGCTTCGTAGTTTTCTGTATCTAGGTGTCGGATGTGGAAGTCCAGGGTGTCCAGGTGTTCCGCTTCGTAGTTTCTTGTATCTAGGTACTGGATGTGGAAGTCCAGGGTGTCTAGATATTCCGCTTCGTAGTTTTCTGTGTCCAGTTGTCGGATGTGGAAGTTCAGGGTGTCCAGGTATACCGCTTCGTAGTTTCTTGTATCTAGGTACTGGATGTGGAAGTCCAGGGAGTCCAGATATTCCGCTTCGTAGTTTTCTGTGTCCAGTTGTCGGATGTGGAAGTTCAAGGTGTCCAGGTATTTCGCTTCGTAGTTTTCTGTGTCCAGGTGTCGGATGTGGAAGTTGAGGGTGTCCAGGTATTCCGCTTCGTAGTTTCTTGTATCTAGGTACTGGATGTGGAAGTCCACGGTGTCCAGGTATTCCGCGTCGTAGTTTTCTGTGTCCAGGTGTCGGATGTGGAAGTTCAGGGTGTCCAGGTATTCCGCTTCGTAGTTTCTTGTATCTAGGTACTGTATGTGGAAGTCCAGGGTGTCCAGGTATTCCGCTTCGTAGTTTTCTGTGTCCAGGTGTCGGATGTGGAAGTCCAGGGTGTCCAGGTATTCCGCTTCGTAGTTTCTTGTATCTAGGTACTGGATGTGGAAGTCTAGGGTTTCCAGGTATTCCGCTTCGTAGTTTTCTGTATCTAGGTGTCGGATGTGGAAGTCCAGGGTGTCCATGTATTCCGCTCCGTAGTTTCTTGTATCTAGGTAGTGAATGCGGAAGTCCAGGGTGTCCAGGTATTCCGCTCGGTAGTTTCCTGTGTCCAGGTGTTGGATGTGGAAGTCCAGGGTATCCAGGTATTCCGCTACGTAGTTTTCTGTATCTAGGTGTCGGATGTGGAAGTTCAGGGTGTCCAGGTATACCGCTTCGTAGTTTCTTGTATCTAGGTACTGGATGTGGAAGTCCAGGGTGTCCAGATATTCCGCTTCGTAGTTTTCTGTGTCCAGTTGTCGGATGTGGAAGTCCAGGGTGTCCATGGATTCCGCTTCGTAGTTTTATGTGTCCAGGTGTCGGATGTGGAAGTCCAGGGTGTCCAGGTATTCCGCTTCGTAGTTTCTTGTATCTAGGTACTGGATGTGGAAGTCCAGGGTGTCCAGATATTCCGCTTCGTAGTTTTCTGTGTCCAGTTGTCGGATGTGGAAGTTCAGGGTGTCCAGGTATTCCGCTTCGTAGTTTCTTGTATCTAGGTACTGGATTTGGAAGTCCAGGGTGTCCAGGTATTCCGCTTCGTAATTTCTTGTATCTAGGTACTGGATGTGGAAGTCCAGGATGTCCAGGTAGTCCGCTTCGTAGTTTTCTGTATCTAGGTGTCGGATGTGGAAGTCCAGGGTGTCCAGGTGTTCCGCTTCGTAGTTTCTTGTATCTAGGTACTGGATGTGGAAGTCCAGGGTGTCTAGATATTCCGCTTCGTAGTTTTCTGTGTCCAGTTGTCGGATGTGGAAGTTCAGGGTGTCCAGGTATTTCGCTTCGTAGTTTTCTGTGTCCAGGTGTCGGATGTGGAAGTTCAGGGTGTCCAGGTATTCCGCTTCGTAGTTTCTTGTATCTAGGTACTGGATGTGGAAGTCCACGGTGTCCAGGTATTCCTCGTCGTAGTTTTCTGTGTCCAGGTGTCGGATGTGGAAGTTCAGGGTGTCCAGGTATTCCGCTTCGTAGTTTCTTGTATCTAGGTACTGTATGTGGAAGTCCAGGGTGTCCAGGTATTCCGCTTCGTAGTTTTCTGTGTCCAGGTGTCGGATGTGGAAGTCCAGGGTGTCCAGGTATTCCGCTTCGTAGTTTCTTGTATCTAGGTACTGGATGTGGAAGTCTAGGGTGTCCAGGTATTCCGCTTCGTAGTTTTCTGTATCTAGGTGTCGGATGTGGAAGTCCAGGGTGTCCATGTATTCCGCTCCGTAGTTTCTTGTATCTAGGTAGTGAATGCGGAAGTCCAGGGTGTCCAGGTATTCCGCTCGGTAGTTTCCTGTGTCCAGGTGTTGGATGTGGAAGTCCAGGGTATCCAGGTATTCCGCTACGTAGTTTTCTGTATCTAGGTGTCGGATGTGGAAGTTCAGGGTGTCTAGGTGTTCCGCTCCATAGTTTCTTGTATCTAGGTAGTGAATGCGGAAGTCCAGGGTGTCCAGGTATTCCGCTCGGTAGTTTCCTGTGTCCAGGTGTCGGATGTGGAAGTTCAGGGTGTCCAGGTATACCGCTTCGTAGTTTCTTGTATCTAGGTACTGGATGTGGAAATCCAGGGTGTCCAGATATTCCGCTTCGTAGTTTTCTGTGTCCAGGTGTCGGATGTGGAAGTCCAGGGTGTCCAGGTATTCCGCTCCGTAGTTTCTTGTATCTAGGTACTGGATGTGGAAGTCCAGGGTGTCCAGATATTCCGCTTCGTAGTTTTCTGTGTCCAGTTGTCGGATGTGGAAGTTCAGGGTGTCCAGGTATACCGCTTCGTAGTTTCTTGTATCTAGGTACTGGATGTGGAAGTTCAGGGTGTCCAGGTATACCGCTTCGTAGTTTCTTGTATCTAGGTACTGGATGTGGAAGTCCAGGGAGTCCAGATATTCCGCTTCGTAGTTTTCTGTGTCCAGTTGTCGGATGTGGAAGTCCAGGGTGTCCAGGGATTCAGCTTCGTAGTTTTCTGTGTCCAGGTGTCGGATGTGGAAGTCCAGGGTGTCCAGGTATTCCGCTTCGTAGTTTCTTGTATCTAGGTACTGGATGTGGAAGTCCAGGGTGTTCAGATATTCCGCTTCGTAGTTTTCTGTGTCCAGTTGTCGGATGTGGAAGTTCAGGGTGTCCAGGTAGTTCGCTTCGTAGTTTTCTGTGTCCAGGTGTCGGATGTGGAAGTTCAGGGTGTCCAGGTATTCCGCTTCGTAGTTTCTTGTATCTAGGTACTGGATGTGGAAGTCCAGGGTGTCCAGGTATTCCGCTTCGTAGTTTCTTGTATCTAGGTACTGGATGTGGAAGTCCAGGGTGTCCAGATATTCCGCTTCGTAGTCTTCTGTGTCCAGTTGTCGGATGTGGAAGTTCAGGGTGTCCAGGTATTTCGCTTCGTAGTTTTCTGTGTCCAGGTGTCGGATGTGGAAGTTCAGGGTGTCCAGGTATTCCGCTTCGTAGTTTCTTGTATCTAGGTACTGGATGTGGAAGTCCAGGGTGTCCAGGTATTCCGCTTCGTAGTTTCTTGTATCTAGGTACTGGATGTGGAAGTCCAGGATGTCCAGGTAGTCCGCTTCGTAGTTTTCTGTATCTAGGTGTCGGATGTGGAAGTCCAGGGTGTCCAGGTGTTCCGCTTCGTAGTTTCTTGTATCTAGGTACTGGATGTGGAAGTCCAGGGTGTCCAGATATTCCGCTTCGTAGTTTTCTGTGTCCAGGTGTCGGATGTGGAAGTCCAGGGTGTCCAGGTATTCCGCTCCGTAGTTTCTTGTATCTAGGTACTGGATGTGGAAGTCCAGGGTGTCCAGATATTCCGGTTCGTAGTTTTCTGTGTCCAGTTGTCGGATGTGGAAGTTCAGGGTGTCCAGGTATACCGCTTCGTAGTTTCTTGTATCTAGGTACTGGATGTGGAAGTTCAGGGTGTCCAGGTATACCGCTTCGTAGTTTCTTGTATCTAGGTACTGAATGTGGAAGTCCAGGGAGTCCAGATATTCCGCTTCGTAGTTTTCTGTGTCCAGTTGTCGGATGTGGAAGTCCAGGGTGTCCAGGGATTCAGCTTCGTAGTTTTCTGTGTCCATGTGTCGGATGTGGAAGTCCAGGGTGTCCAGGTATTCCGCTTCGTAGTTTCTTGTATCTAGGTACTGGATGTGGAAGTCCAGGGTGTTCAGATATTCCGCTTCGTAGTTTTCTGTGTCCAGTTGTCGGATGTGGAAGTTCAGGGTGTCCAGGTATTTCGCTTCGTAGTTTTCTGTGTCCAGGTGTCGGATGTGGAAGTTCAGGGTGTCCAGGTATTCCGCTTCGTAGTTTCTTGTATCTAGGTACTGGATGTGGAAGTCCAGGGTGTCCAGGTATTCCGCTTCGTAGTTTCTTGTATCTAGGTACTGGATGTGGAAGTCCAGGGTGTCCAGATATTCCGCTTCGTAGTCTTCTGTGTCCAGTTGTCGGATGTGGAAGTTCAGGGTGTCCAGGTATTTCGCTTCGTAGTTTTCTGTGTCCAGGTGTCGGATGTGGAAGTTCAGGGTGTCCAGGTATTCCGCTTCGTAGTTTCTTGTATCTAGGTACTGGATGTGGAAGTCCAGGGTGTCCAGGTATTCCGCTTCGTAGTTTCTTGTATCTAGGTACTGGATGTGGAAGTCCAGGATGTCCAGGTAGTCCGCTTCGTAGTTTTCTGTATCTAGGTGTCGGATGTGGAAGTCCAGGGTGTCCAGGTGTTCCGCTTCGTAGTTTCTTGTATCTAGGTACTGGATGTGGAAGTCCAGGGTGTCTAGATATTCCGCTTCGTAGTTTTCTGTGTCCAGTTGTCGGATGTGGAAGTTCAGGGTGTCCAGGTATACCGCTTCGTAGTTTCTTGTATCTAGGTACTGGATGTGGAAGTCCAGGGAGTCCAGATATTCCGCTTCGTAGTTTTCTGTGTCCAGTTGTCGGATGTGGAAGTCCAGGGTCTCCGGGGATTCCGCTTCGTAGTTTTCTGTGTCCAGTTGTCGGATGTGGAAGTCCAGGGTGTCCAGGTATTCCGCTTCGTAGTTTCTTGTATCTAGGTACTGGATGTGGAAGTCCAGGGTGTCCAGATATTCCGCTTCGTATTCTTCTGTGTCCAGTTGTCGGATGTGGAAGTTCAGGGTGTCCAGGTATTTCGCTTCGTAGTTTTCTGTGTCCAGGTGTCGGATGTGGAAGTTCAGGGTGTCCAGGTATTCCGCTTCGTAGTTTCTTGTATCTAGGTACTGGATGTGGAAGTCCAGGGTGTCCAGGTATTCCGCTTCGTAGTTTCTTGTATCTAGGTACTGGATGTGGAAGTCCAGGATGTCCAGATATTCCGCTTCGTAGTTTTCTGTGTCCAGTTGTCGGATGTGGAAGTTCAGGGTGTCCAGGTATTTCGATTCGTAGTTTTCTGTGTCCAGGTGTCGGATGTGGAAGTTCAGGGTGTCCAGGTATTCCGCTTCGTAGTTTCTTGTGTCTAGGTACTGGATGTGGAAGTCCAGGGTGTCCAGATATTCCGCTTCGTAGTTTTCTGTGTCCAGTTGTCGGATGTGGAAGTTCAGGGTGTCCAGGTATTTCGCTTCGTAGTTTTCTGTGTCCAGGTGTCGGATGTGGAAGTTCAGGGTGTCCAGGTATTCCGCTTCGTAGTTTCTTGTATCTAGGTACTGGATGTGGAAGTCCACGGTGTCCAGGTATTCCGCGTCGTAGTTTTCTGTGTCCAGGTGTCGGATGTGGAAGTTCAGGGTGTCCAGGTATTCCGCTTCGTAGTTTCTTGTATCTAGGTACTGTATGTGGAAGTCCAGGGTGTCCAGGTATTCCGCTTCGTAGTTTTCTGTGTCCAGGTGTCGGATGTGGAAGTCCAGGGTGTCCACGTATTCCGCTTCGTAGTTTCTTGTATCTAGGTACTGGATGTGGAAGTCTAGGGTGTCCAGGTATTCCGCTTCGTAGTTTTCTGTATCTAGGTGTCGGATGTGGAAGTCCAGGGTGTCCATGTATTCCGCTCCGTAGTTTCTTGTATCTAGGTAGTGAATGCGGAAGTCCAGGGTGTCCAGGTATTCCGCTCGGTAGTTTCCTGTGTCCAGGTGTTGGATGTGGAAGTCCAGGGTATCCAGGTATTCCGCTACGTAGTTTTCTGTATCTAGGTGTCGGATGTGGAAGTTCAGGGTGTCTAGGTGTTCCGCTCCATAGTTTCTTGTATCTAGGTAGTGAATGCGGAAGTCCAGGGTGTCCAGGTATTCCGCTCGGTAGTTTCCTGTGTCCAGGTGTCGGATGTGGAAGTTCAGGGTGTCCAGGTATTCCGCTTCGTAGTTTCTTGTATCTAGGTACTGGATGTGGAAGTCCAGGGTGTCCAGGTATTCCGCTTCGTAGTTTCTTGTATCTAGGTACTGGATGTGGAAGTCCAGGATGTCCAGATATTCCGCTTCGTAGTTTTCTGTGTCCAGTTGTCGGATGTGGAAGTTCAGGGTGTCCAGGTATTTCGCTTCGTAGTTTTCTGTGTCCAGGTGTCGGATGTGGAAGTTCAGGGTGTCCAGGTATTCCGCTTCGTAGTTTCTTGTATCTAGGTACTGGATGTGGAAGTCCAGGGTGTCCAGGTATTCCGCTTCGTAGTTTCTTGTATCTAGGTACTGGATGTGGAAGTCCAGGATGTCCAGATATTCCGCTTCGTAGTTTTCTGTGTCCAGTTGTCGGATGTGGAAGTTCAGGGTGTCCAGGTATTTCGCTTCGTAGTTTTCTGTGTCCAGGTGTCGGATGTGGAAGTTCAGGGTGTCCAGGTATTCCGCTTCGTAGTTTCTTGTGTCTAGGTACTGGATGTGGAAGTCCAGGGTGTCCAGATATTCCGCTTCGTAGTTTTCTGTGTCCAGTTGTCGGATGTGGAAGTTCAGGGTGTCCAGGTATTTCGCTTCGTAGTTTTCTGTGTCCAGTTGTCGGATGTGGAAGTTCAGGGTGTCCAGGTATACCGCTTCGTAGTTTCTTGTATCTAGGTACTGGATGTGGAAGTCCAGGGAGTCCAGATATTCCGCTTCGTAGTTTTCTGTGTCCAGTTGTCGGATGTGGAAGTCCAGGGTGTCCAGGGATTCAGCTTCGTAGTTTTCTGTGTCCATGTGTCGGATGTGGAAGTCCAGGGTGTCCAGGTATTCCGCTTCGTAGTTTCTTGTATCTAGGTACTGGATGTGGAAGTCCAGGGTGTTCAGATATTCCGCTTCGTAGTTTTCTGTGTCCAGTTGTCGGATGTGGAAGTTCAGGGTGTCCAGGTATTTCGCTTCGTAGTTTTCTGTGTCCAGGTGTCGGATGTGGAAGTTCAGGGTGTCCAGGTATTCCGCTTCGTAGTTTCTTGTATCTAGGTACTGGATGTGGAAGTCCAGGGTGTCCAGGTATTCCGCTTCGTAGTTTCTTGTATCTAGGTACTGGATGTGGAAGTCCAGGGTGTCCAGATATTCCGCTTCGTAGTCTTCTGTGTCCAGTTGTCGGATGTGGAAGTTCAGGGTGTCCAGGTATTTCGCTTCGTAGTTTTCTGTGTCCAGGTGTCGGATGTGGAAGTTCAGGGTGTCCAGGTATTCCGCTTCGTAGTTTCTTGTATCTAGGTACTGGATGTGGAAGTCCAGGGTGTCCAGGTATTCCGCTTCGTAGTTTCTTGTATCTAGGTACTGGATGTGGAAGTCCAGGATGTCCAGGTAGTCCGCTTCGTAGTTTTCTGTATCTAGGTGTCGGATGTGGAAGTCCAGGGTGTCCAGGTGTTCCGCTTCGTAGTTTCTTGTATCTAGGTACTGGATGTGGAAGTCCAGGGTGTCTAGATATTCCGCTTCGTAGTTTTCTGTGTCCAGTTGTCGGATGTGGAAGTTCAGGGTGTCCAGGTATACCGCTTCGTAGTTTCTTGTATCTAGGTACTGGATGTGGAAGTCCAGGGAGTCCAGATATTCCGCTTCGTAGTTTTCTGTGTCCAGTTGTCGGATGTGGAAGTCCAGGGTCTCCGGGGATTCCGCTTCGTAGTTTTCTGTGTCCAGTTGTCGGATGTGGAAGTCCAGGGTGTCCAGGTATTCCGCTTCGTAGTTTCTTGTATCTAGGTACTGGATGTGGAAGTCCAGGGTGTCCAGATATTCCGCTTCGTATTCTTCTGTGTCCAGTTGTCGGATGTGGAAGTTCAGGGTGTCCAGGTATTTCGCTTCGTAGTTTTCTGTGTCCAGGTGTCGGATGTGGAAGTTCAGGGTGTCCAGGTATTCCGCTTCGTAGTTTCTTGTATCTAGGTACTGGATGTGGAAGTCCAGGGTGTCCAGGTATTCCGCTTCGTAGTTTCTTGTATCTAGGTACTGGATGTGGAAGTCCAGGATGTCCAGATATTCCGCTTCGTAGTTTTCTGTGTCCAGTTGTCGGATGTGGAAGTTCAGGGTGTCCAGGTATTTCGATTCGTAGTTTTCTGTGTCCAGGTGTCGGATGTGGAAGTTCAGGGTGTCCAGGTATTCCGCTTCGTAGTTTCTTGTGTCTAGGTACTGGATGTGGAAGTCCAGGGTGTCCAGATATTCCGCTTCGTAGTTTTCTGTGTCCAGTTGTCGGATGTGGAAGTTCAGGGTGTCCAGGTATTTCGCTTCGTAGTTTTCTGTGTCCAGGTGTCGGATGTGGAAGTTCAGGGTGTCCAGGTATTCCGCTTCGTAGTTTCTTGTATCTAGGTACTGGATGTGGAAGTCCACGGTGTCCAGGTATTCCGCGTCGTAGTTTTCTGTGTCCAGGTGTCGGATGTGGAAGTTCAGGGTGTCCAGGTATTCCGCTTCGTAGTTTCTTGTATCTAGGTACTGTATGTGGAAGTCCAGGGTGTCCAGGTATTCCGCTTCGTAGTTTTCTGTGTCCAGGTGTCGGATGTGGAAGTCCAGGGTGTCCACGTATTCCGCTTCGTAGTTTCTTGTATCTAGGTACTGGATGTGGAAGTCTAGGGTGTCCAGGTATTCCGCTTCGTAGTTTTCTGTATCTAGGTGTCGGATGTGGAAGTCCAGGGTGTCCATGTATTCCGCTCCGTAGTTTCTTGTATCTAGGTAGTGAATGCGGAAGTCCAGGGTGTCCAGGTATTCCGCTCGGTAGTTTCCTGTGTCCAGGTGTTGGATGTGGAAGTCCAGGGTATCCAGGTATTCCGCTACGTAGTTTTCTGTATCTAGGTGTCGGATGTGGAAGTTCAGGGTGTCTAGGTGTTCCGCTCCATAGTTTCTTGTATCTAGGTAGTGAATGCGGAAGTCCAGGGTGTCCAGGTATTCCGCTCGGTAGTTTCCTGTGTCCAGTTGTCGGATGTGGAAGTTCAGGGTGTCCAGGTATTTCGCTTCGTAGTTTTCTGTGTCCAGGTGTCGGATGTGGAAGTTCAGGGTGTCCAGGTATTCCGCTTCGTAGTTTCTTGTATCTAGGTACTGGATGTGGAAGTCCAGGGTGTCCAGGTATTCCGCTTCGTAGTTTCTTGTATCTAGGTACTGGATGTGGAAGTCCAGGATGTCCAGATATTCCGCTTCGTAGTTTTCTGTGTCCAGTTGTCGGATGAGGAAGTTCAGGGTGTCCAGGTATTTCGCTTCGTAGTTTTCTGTGTCCAGGTGTCGGATGTGGAAGTTCAGGGTGTCCAGGTATTCCGCTTCGTAGTTTCTTGTATCTAGGTACTGGATGTGGAAGTCCAGGGTGTCCAGGTATTCCGCTTCGTAGTTTCTTGTATCTAGGTACTGGATGTGGAAGTCCAGGATGTCCAGATATTCCGCTTCGTAGTTTTCTGTGTCCAGTTGTCGGATGTGGAAGTTCAGGGTGTCCAGGTATTTCGATTCGTAGTTTTCTGTGTCCAGGTGTCGGATGTGGAAGTTCAGGGTGTCCAGGTATTCCGCTTCGTAGTTTCTTGTGTCTAGGTACTGGATGTGGAAGTCCAGGGTGTCCAGATATTCCGCTTCGTAGTTTTCTGTGTCCAGTTGTCGGATGTGGAAGTTCAGGGTGTCCAGGTATTTCGCTTCGTAGTTTTCTGTGTCCAGGTGTCGGATGTGGAAGTTCAGGGTGTCCAGGTATTCCGCTTCGTAGTTTCTTGTATCTAGGTACTGGATGTGGAAGTCCACGGTGTCCAGGTATTCCGCGTCGTAGTTTTCTGTGTCCAGGTGTCGGATGTGGAAGTTCAGGGTGTCCAGGTATTCCGCTTCGTAGTTTCTTGTATCTAGGTACTGTATGTGGAAGTCCAGGGTGTCCAGGTATTCCGCTTCGTAGTTTTCTGTGTCCAGGTGTCGGATGTGGAAGTCCAGGGTGTCCACGTATTCCGCTTCGTAGTTTCTTGTATCTAGGTACTGGATGTGGAAGTCTAGGGTGTCCAGGTATTCCGCTTCGTAGTTTTCTGTATCTAGGTGTCGGATGTGGAAGTCCAGGGTGTCCATGTATTCCGCTCCGTAGTTTCTTGTATCTAGGTAGTGAATGCGGAAGTCCAGGGTGTCCAGGTATTCCGCTCGGTAGTTTCCTGTGTCCAGGTGTTGGATGTGGAAGTCCAGGGTATCCAGGTATTCCGCTACGTAGTTTTCTGTATCTAGGTGTCGGATGTGGAAGTTCAGGGTGTCTAGGTGTTCCGCTCCATAGTTTCTTGTATCTAGGTAGTGAATGCGGAAGTCCAGGGTGTCCAGGTATTCCGCTCGGTAGTTTCCTGTGTCCAGTTGTCGGATGTGGAAGTTCAGGGTGTCCAGGTATTTCGCTTCGTAGTTTTCTGTGTCCAGGTGTCGGATGTGGAAGTTCAGGGTGTCCAGGTATTCCGCTTCGTAGTTTCTTGTATCTAGGTACTGGATGTGGAAGTCCAGGGTGTCCAGGTATTCCGCTTCGTAGTTTCTTGTATCTAGGTACTGGATGTGGAAGTCCAGGATGTCCAGATATTCCGCTTCGTAGTTTTCTGTGTCCAGTTGTCGGATGAGGAAGTTCAGGGTGTCCAGGTATTTCGCTTCGTAGTTTTCTGTGTCCAGGTGTCGGATGTGGAAGTTCAGGGTGTCCAGGTATTCCGCTTCGTAGTTTCTTGTATCTAGGTACTGGATGTGGAAGTCCAGGGTGTCCAGGTATTCCGCTTCGTAGTTTCTTGTATCTAGGTACTGGATGTGGAAGTCCAGGATGTCCAGATATTCCGCTTCGTAGTTTTCTGTGTCCAGTTGTCGGATGTGGAAGTTCAGGGTGTCCAGGTATTTCGCTTCGTAGTTTTCTGTGTCCAGGTGTCGGATGTGGAAGTTCAGGGTGTCCAGGTATTCCGCTTCGTAGTTTCTTGTGTCTAGGTACTGGATGTGGAAGTCCAGGGTGTCCAGATATTCCGCTTCGTAGTTTTCTGTGTCCAGTTGTCGGATGTGGAAGTTCAGGGTGTCCAGGTATTTCGCTTCGTAGTTTTCTGTGTCCAGTTGTCGGATGTGGAAGTTCAGGGTGTCCAGGTATTCCGCTTCGTAGTTTCTTGTATCTAGGTACTGGATGTGGAAGTCCACGGTGTCCAGGTATTCCGCGTCGTAGTTTTCTGTGTCCAGGTGTCGGATGTGGAAGTTCAGGGTGTCCAGGTATTCCGCTTCGTAGTTTCTTGTATCTAGGTACTGTATGTGGAAGTCCAGGGTGTCCAGGTATTCCGCTTCGTAGTTTTCTGTGTCCAGGTGTCGGATGTGGAAGTCCAGGGTGTCCACGTATTCCGCTTCGTAGTTTTCTGTATCTAGGTGTCGGATGTGGAAGTCCAGGGTGTCCATGTATTCCGCTCCGTAGTTTCTTGTATCTAGGTAGTGAATGCGGAAGTCCAGGGTGTCCAGGTATTCCGCTCGGTAGTTTCCTGTGTCCAGGTGTTGGATGTGGAAGTCCAGGGTATCCAGGTATTCCGCTACGTAGTTTTCTGTATCTAGGTGTCGGATGTGGAAGTTCAGGGTGTCTAGGTGTTCCGCTCCATAGTTTCTTGTATCTAGGTAGTGAATGCGGAAGTCCAGGGTGTCCAGGTATTCCGCTCGGTAGTTTCCTGTGTCCAGTTGTCGGATGTGGAAGTTCAGGGTGTCCAGGTATTTCGCTTCGTAGTTTTCTGTGTCCAGGTGTCGGATGTGGAAGTTCAGGGTGTCCAGGTATTCCGCTTCGTAGTTTCTTGTATCTAGGTACTGGATGTGGAAGTCCAGGGTGTCCAGGTATTCCGCTTCGTAGTTTCTTGTATCTAGGTACTGGATGTGGAAGTCCAGGATGTCCAGATATTCCGCTTCGTAGTTTTCTGTGTCCAGTTGTCGGATGTGGAAGTTCAGGGTGTCCAGGTATTTCGCTTCGTAGTTTTCTGTGTCCAGGTGTCGGATGTGGAAGTTCAGGGTGTCCAGGTATTCCGCTTCGTAGTTTCTTGTATCTAGGTACTGGATGTGGAAGTCCACGGTGTCCAGGTATTCCGCGTCGTAGTTTTCTGTGTCCAGGTGTCGGATGTGGAAGTTCAGGGTGTCCAGGTATTCCGCTTCGTAGTTTTCTGTATCTAGGTGTCGGATGTGGAAGTCCAGGGTGTCCATGTATTCCGCTCCGTAGTTTCTTGTATCTAGGTAGTGAATGCGGAAGTCCAGGGTGTCCAGGTATTCCGCTCGGTAGTTTCCTGTGTCCAGGTGTTGGATGTGGAAGTCCAGGGTATCCAGGTATTCCGCTACGTAGTTTTCTGTATCTAGGTGTCGGATGTGGAAGTTCAGGGTGTCTAGGTGTTCCGCTCCATAGTTTCTTGTATCTAGGTAGTGAATGCGGAAGTCCAGGGTGTCCAGGTATTCCGCTCGGTAGTTTCCTGTGTCCAGGTGTCGGATGTGGAAGTTCAGGGTGTCCAGGTATACCGCTTCGTAGTTTCTTGTATCTAGGTACTGGATGTGGAAGTCCAGGGTGTCCAGATATTCCGCTTCGTAGTTTTCTGTGTCCAGTTGTCGGATGTGGAAGTCCAGGGTGTCCATGGATTCCGCTTCGTAGTTTTCTGTGTCCAGGTGTCGGATGTGGAAGTCCAGGGTGTCCAGGTATTCCGCTTCGTAGTTTCTTGTATCTAGGTACTGGATGTGGAAGTCCAGGGTGTCCAGATATTCCGCTTCGTAGTTTTCTGTGTCCAGTTGTCGGATGTGGAAGTTCAGGGTGTCCAGGTATACCGCTTCGTAGTTTCTTGTATCTAGGTACTGGATGTGAAAGTCCAGGGAGTCCAGATATTCCGCTTCGTAGTTTTCTGTGTCCAGTTGTCGGATGTGGAAGTCCAGGGTGTCCAGGGATTCAGCTTCGTAGTTTTCTGTGTCCAGGTGTCGGATGTGGAAGTCCAGGGTGTCCAGGTATTCCGCTTCGTAGTTTTCTGTATCTAGGTGTCGGATGTGGAAGTCCAGGGTGTCCATGTATTCCACTCCGTAGTTTCTTGTATCTAGGTAGTGAATGCGGAAGTCCAGGGTGTCCAGGTATTCCGCTCGGTAGTTTCCTGTGTCCAGGTGTTGGATGTGGAAGTCCAGGGTATCCAGGTATTCCGCTACGTAGTTTTCTGTATCTAGGTGTCGGATGTGGAAGTTCAGGGTGTCTAGGTGTTCCGCTCCGTAGTTTCTTGTATCTAGGTAGTGAATGCGGAAGTCCAGGGTGTCCAGGTATTCCGCTCGGTAGTTTCCTGTGTCCAGGTGTCGGATGTGGAAGTTCAGGGTGTCCAGGTATACCGCTTCGTAGTTTCTTGTATCTAGGTACTGGATGTGGAAGTCCAGGGTGTCCAGATATTCCGCTTCGTAGTTTTCTGTGTCCAGTTGTCGGATGTGGAAGTCCAGGGTGTCCATGGATTCCGCTTCGTAGTTTTCTGTGTCCAGGTGTCGGATGTGGAAGTCCAGGGTGTCCAGGTATTCCGCTTCGTAGTTTCTTGTATCTAGGTACTGGATGTGGAAGTCCAGGGTGTCCAGATATTCCGCTTCGTAGTTTTCTGTGTCCAGTTGTCGGATGTGGAAGTCCAGGGTGTCCAGGGATTCAGCTTCGTAGTTTTCTGTGTCCAGGTGTCGGATGTGGAAGTCCAGGGTGTCCAGGTATTCCGCTTCGTAGTTTTCTGTATCTAGGTGTCGGATGTGGAAGTCCAGGGTGTCCATGTATTCCACTCCGTAGTTTCTTGTATCTAGGTAGTGAATGCGGAAGTCCAGGGTGTCCAGGTATTCCGCTCGGTAGTTTCCTGTGTCCAGGTGTTGGATGTGGAAGTCCAGGGTATCCAGGTATTCTGCTACGTAGTTTTCTGTATCTACGTGTCGGATGTGGAAGTTCAGGGTGTCTAGGTGTTCCGCTCCGTAGTTTTCTGTATCTAGGTGTCGGATGTGGAAGTACAGGGTGTCCAGGTATTCCGCTTCGTAGTTTTCTGTGTCCAGGTGTCGGATGTGGAAGTCCAGGGTGTCCAGGTATTCCGCTTCGTAGTTTCTTGTATCTAGGTACTGGATGTGGAAGTCCAGGGTGTCCAGATATTCCGCTTCGTAGTTTTCTGTGTCCAGTTGTCGGATGTGGAAGTTCAGGGTATCCAGGTATACCGCTTCGTAGTTTCTTGTATCTAGGTAGTGGATGTGGAAGTCCAGGGAGTCCAGATATTCCGCTTCGTAGTTTTCTGTGTCCAGTAGTCAGATGTGGAAGTCCAGGGTGTCCAGGGATTCCGCTTCGTAGTTTTCTGTTTCCAGGTGTCGGATGTGGAAGTCCAGGGTGTCCAGGTATTCCGCTTCGTAGTTTCTTGTATCTAGGTACTGGATGTGGAAGTCCAGGGTGTCCAGATATTCCGCTTCGTAGTTTTCTGTGTCCAGTTGTCGGATGTGGAAGTTCAGGGTGTCCAGGTATTTCGCTTCGTAGTTTTCTGTGTCCAGGTGTCGGATGTGGAAGTTCAGGGAGTCCAGGTATTCCGCTTCGTAGTTTCTTGTATCTAGGTACTGGATGTGGAAGTCCAGGGTGTCCAGGTATTCCGCTTCGTAGTTTCTTGTATCTAGGTACTGGATGTGGAAGTCCAGGGTGTCCAGATATTCCGCTTCGTATTCTTCTGTGTCCAGTTGTCGGATGTGGAAGTTCAGGGTGTCCAGGTATTTCGCTTCGTAGTTTTCTGTGTCCAGGTGTCGGATGTGGAAGTTCAGGGTGTCCAGGTATTCCGCTTCGTAGTTTCTTGTATCTAGGTACTGGATGTGGAAGTCCAGGGTGTCCAGGTATTCCGCTTCGTAGTTTCTTGTATCTAGGTACTGGATGTGGAAGTCCAGGATGTCCAGATATTCCGCTTCGTAGTTTTCTGTGTCCAGTTGTCGGATGTGGAAGTTCAGGGTGTCCAGGTATTCCGCTTCGTAGTTTCTTGTGTCTAGGTACTGGATGTGGAAGTCCAGGGTGTCCAGATATTCCGCTTCGTAGTTTTCTGTGTCCAGTTGTCGGATGTGGAAGTTCAGGGTGTCCAGGTATTCCGCTTCGTAGTTTCTTGTATCTAGGTACTGGATGTGGAAGTCCACGGTGTCCAGGTATTCCGCGTCGTAGTTTTCTGTGTCCAGGTGTCGGATGTGGAAGTTCAGGGTGTCCAGGTATTCCGCTTCGTAGTTTCTTGTATCTAGGTACTGTATGTGGAAGTCCAGGGTGTCCAAGTATTCCGCTTCGTAGTTTTCTGTGTCCAGGTGTCGGATGTGGAAGTCCAGGGTGTCCACGTATTCCGCTTCGTAGTTTTCTGTATCTAGGTGTCGGATGTGGAAGTCCAGGGTGTCCATGTATTCCGCTCCGTAGTTTCTTGTATCTAGGTACTGGATGTGGAAGTCCAGGGTGTCCAGGTATTCCGCTTCGTAGTTTCTTGTATCTAGGTACTGGATGTGGAAGTCCAGGGTGTCCAGATATTCCGCTTCGTAGTTTTCTGTGTCCAGTTGTCGGATGTGGAAGTTCAGGGTGTCCAGGTATTTCGCTTCGTAGTTTTCTGTGTCCAGGTGTCGGATGTGGAAGTTCAGGGAGTCCAGGTATTCCGCTTCGTAGTTTCTTGTATCTAGGTACTGGATGTGGAAGTCCAGGGTGTCCAGGTATTCCGCTTCGTAGTTTCTTGTATCTAGGTACTGGATGTGGAAGTCCAGGGTGTCCAGATATTCCGCTTCGTATTCTTCTGTGTCCAGTTGTCGGATGTGGAAGTTCAGGGTGTCCAGGTATTTCGCTTCGTAGTTTTCTGTGTCCAGGTGTCGGATGTGGAAGTTCAGGGTGTCCAGGTATTCCGCTTCGTAGTTTCTTGTATCTAGGTACTGGATGTGGAAGTCCAGGGTGTCCAGGTATTCCGCTTCGTAGTTTCTTGTATCTAGGTACTGGATGTGGAAGTCCAGGATGTCCAGATATTCCGCTTCGTAGTTTTCTGTGTCCAGTTGTCGGATGTGGAAGTTCAGGGTGTCCAGGTATTCCGCTTCGTAGTTTTCTGTGTCCAGGTGTCGGATGTGGAAGTCCAGGGTGTCCACGTATTCCGCTTCGTAGTTTTCTGTATCTAGGTGTCGGATGTGGAAGTCCAGGGTGTCCATGTATTCCGCTCCGTAGTTTCTTGTATCTAGGTACTGGATGTGGAAGTCCAGGGTGTCCAGGTATTCCGCTTCGTAGTTTCTTGTATCTAGGTACTGGATGTGGAAGTCCAGGGTGTCCAGATATTCCGCTTCGTATTCTTCTGTGTCCAGTTGTCGGATGTGGAAGTTCAGGGTGTCCAGGTATTTCGCTTCGTAGTTTTCTGTGTCCAGGTGTCGGATGTGGAAGTTCAGGGTGTCCAGGTATACCGCTTCGTAGTTTCTTGTATCTAGGTAGTGGATGTGGAAGTCCAGGGAGTCCAGATATTCCGCTTCGTAGTTTTCTGTGTCCAGTAGTCAGATGTGGAAGTCCAGGGTGTCCAGGGATTCCGCTTCGTAGTTTTCTGTTTCCAGGTGTCGGATGTGGAAGTCCAGGGTGTCCAGGTATTCCGCTTCGTAGTTTCTTGTATCTAGGTACTGGATGTGGAAGTCCAGGGTGTCCAGATATTCCGCTTCGTAGTTTTCTGTGTCCAGTTGTCGGATGTGGAAGTTCAGGGTGTCCAGGTATTTCGCTTCGTAGTTTTCTGTGTCCAGGTGTCGGATGTGGAAGTTCAGGGAGTCCAGGTATTCCGCTTCGTAGTTTCTTGTATCTAGGTACTGGATGTGGAAGTCCAGGGTGTCCAGGTATTCCGCTTCGTAGTTTCTTGTATCTAGGTACTGGATGTGGAAGTCCAGGGTGTCCAGATATTCCGCTTCGTATTCTTCTGTGTCCAGTTGTCGGATGTGGAAGTTCAGGGTGTCCAGGTATTTCGCTTCGTAGTTTTCTGTGTCCAGGTGTCGGATGTGGAAGTTCAGGGTGTCCAGGTATTCCGCTTCGTAGTTTCTTGTATCTAGGTACTGGATGTGGAAGTCCAGGGTGTCCAGGTATTCCGCTTCGTAGTTTCTTGTATCTAGGTACTGGATGTGGAAGTCCAGGATGTCCAGATATTCCGCTTCGTAGTTTTCTGTGTCCAGTTGTCGGATGTGGAAGTTCAGGGTGTCCAGGTATTCCGCTTCGTAGTTTCTTGTGTCTAGGTACTGGATGTGGAAGTCCAGGGTGTCCAGATATTCCGCTTCGTAGTTTTCTGTGTCCAGTTGTCGGATGTGGAAGTTCAGGGTGTCCAGGTATTCCGCTTCGTAGTTTCTTGTATCTAGGTACTGGATGTGGAAGTCCACGGTGTCCAGGTATTCCGCGTCGTAGTTTTCTGTGTCCAGGTGTCGGATGTGGAAGTTCAGGGTGTCCAGGTATTCCGCTTCGTAGTTTCTTGTATCTAGGTACTGTATGTGGAAGTCCAGGGTGTCCAAGTATTCCGCTTCGTAGTTTTCTGTGTCCAGGTGTCGGATGTGGAAGTCCAGGGTGTCCACGTATTCCGCTTCGTAGTTTTCTGTATCTAGGTGTCGGATGTGGAAGTCCAGGGTGTCCATGTATTCCGCTCCGTAGTTTCTTGTATCTAGGTACTGGATGTGGAAGTCCAGGGTGTCCAGGTATTCCGCTTCGTAGTTTCTTGTATCTAGGTACTGGATGTGGAAGTCCAGGGTGTCCAGATATTCCGCTTCGTAGTTTTCTGTGTCCAGTTGTCGGATGTGGAAGTTCAGGGTGTCCAGGTATTTCGCTTCGTAGTTTTCTGTGTCCAGGTGTCGGATGTGGAAGTTCAGGGTGTCCAGGTATTCCGCTTCGTAGTTTCTTGTATCTAGGTACTGGATGTGGAAGTCCAGGGTGTCCAGGTATTCCGCTTCGTAGTTTCTTGTATCTAGGTACTGGATGTGGAAGTCCAGGATGTCCAGATATTCCGCTTCGTAGTTTTCTGTGTCCAGTTGTCGGATGTGGAAGTTCAGGGTGTCCAGGTATTCCGCTTCGTAGTTTTCTGTGTCCAGGTGTCGGATGTGGAAGTCCAGGGTGTCCACGTATTCCGCTTCGTAGTTTTCTGTATCTAGGTGTCGGATGTGGAAGTCCAGGGTGTCCATGTATTCCGCTCCGTAGTTTCTTGTATCTAGGTACTGGATGTGGAAGTCCAGGGTGTCCAGGTATTCCGCTTCGTAGTTTCTTGTATCTAGGTACTGGATGTGGAAGTCCAGGGTGTCCAGATATTCCGCTTCGTATTCTTCTGTGTCCAGTTGTCGGATGTGGAAGTTCAGGGTGTCCAGGTATTTCGCTTCGTAGTTTTCTGTGTCCAGGTGTCGGATGTGGAAGTTCAGGGTGTCCAGGTATTCCGCTTCGTAGTTTCTTGTATCTAGGTACTGGATGTGGAAGTCCAGGGTGTCCAGGTATTCCGCTTCGTAGTTTCTTGTATCTAGGTACTGGATGTGGAAGTCCAGGATGTCCAGATATTCCGCTTCGTAGTTTTCTGTGTCCAGTTGTCGGATGTGGAAGTTCAGGGTGTCCAGGTATTCCGCTTCGTAGTTTCTTGTGTCTAGGTACTGGATGTGGAAGTCCAGGGTGTCCAGATATTCCGCTTCGTAGTTTTCTGTGTCCAGTTGTCGGATGTGGAAGTTCAGGGTGTCCAGGTATTCCGCTTCGTAGTTTCTTGTATCTAGGTACTGGATGTGGAAGTCCACGGTGTCCAGGTATTCCGCGTCGTAGTTTTCTGTGTCCAGGTGTCGTATGTGGAAGTTCAGGGTGTCCAGGTATTCCGCTTCGTAGTTTCTTGTATCTAGGTACTGTATGTGGAAGTCCAGGGTGTCCAGGTATTCCGCTTCGTAGTTTTCTGTGTCCAGGTGTCGGATGTGGAAGTCCAGGGTGTCCACGTATTCCGCTTCGTAGTTTTCTGTATCTAGGTGTCGGATGTGGAAGTCCAGGGTGTCCATGTATTCCGCTCCGTAGTTTCTTGTATCTAGGTAGTGAATGCGGAAGTCCAGGGTGTCCAGGTATTCCGCTCGGTAGTTTCCTGTGTCCAGGTGTTGGATGTGGAAGTCCAGGGTATCCAGGTATTCCGCTACGTAGTTTTCTGTATCTAGGTGTCGGATGTGGAAGTTCAGGGTGTCTAGGTGTTCCGCTCCATAGTTTCTTGTATCTAGGTAGTGAATGCGGAAGTCCAGGGTGTCCAGGTATTCCGCTCGGTAGTTTCCTGTGTCCAGTTGTCGGATGTGGAAGTTCAGGGTGTCCAGGTATTTCGCTTCGTAGTTTTCTGTGTCCAGGTGTCGGATGTGGAAGTTCAGGGTGTCCAGGTATTCCGCTTCGTAGTTTCTTGTATCTAGGTACTGGATGTGGAAGTCCAGGGTGTCCAGGTATTCCGCTTCGTAGTTTCTTGTATCTAGGTACTGGATGTGGAAGTCCAGGATGTCCAGATATTCCGCTTCGTAGTTTTCTGTGTCCAGTTGTCGGATGTGGAAGTTCAGGTTGTCCAGGTATTTCGCTTCGTAGTTTTCTGTGTCCAGGTGTCGGATGTGGAAGTTCAGGGTGTCCAGGTATTCCGCTTCGTAGTTTCTTGTATCTAGGTACTGGATGTGGAAGTCCACGGTGTCCAGGTATTCCGCGTCGTAGTTTTCTGTGTCCAGGTGTCGGATGTGGAAGTTCAGGGTGTCCAGGTATTCCGCTTCGTAGTTTCTTGTATCTAGGTACTGTATGTGGAAGTCCAGGGTGTCCAGGTATTCCGCTTCGTAGTTTTCTGTGTCCAGGTGTCGGATGTGGAAGTCCAGGGTGTCCACGTATTCCGCTTCGTAGTTTCTTGTATCTAGGTACTGGATGTGGAAGTCTAGGGTGTCCAGGTATTCCGCTTCGTAGTTTTCTGTATCTAGGTGTCGGATGTGGAAGTCCAGGGTGTCCATGTATTCCGCTCCGTAGTTTCTTGTATCTAGGTAGTGAATGCGGAAGTCCAGGGTGTCCAGGTATTCCGCTCGGTAGTTTCCTGTGTCCAGGTGTTGGATGTGGAAGTCCAGGGTATCCAGGTATTCCGCTACGTAGTTTTCTGTATCTAGGTGTCGGATGTGGAAGTTCAGGGTGTCTAGGTGTTCCGCTCCATAGTTTCTTGTATCTAGGTAGTGAATGCGGAAGTCCAGGGTGTCCAGGTATTCCGCTCGGTAGTTTCCTGTGTCCAGGTGTCGGATGTGGAAGTTCAGGGTATCCAGGTATACCGCTTCGTAGTTTCTTGTATCTAGGTACTGGATGTGGAAGTCCAGGGTGTCCAGATATTCCGCTTCGTAGTTTTCTGTGTCCAGTTGTCGGATGTGGAAGTCCAGGGTGTCCATGGATTCCGCTTCGTAGTTTTCTGTGTCCAGGTGTCGGATGTGGAAGTCCAGGGTGTCCAGGTATTCCGCTTCGTAGTTTCTTGTATCTAGGTACTGGATGTGGAAGTCCAGGGTGTCCAGATATTCCGCTTCGTAGTTTTCTGTGTCCAGTTGTCGGATGTGGAAGTTCAGGGTGTCCAGGTATACCGCTTCGTAGTTTCTTGTATCTAGGTACTGGATGTGGAAGTCCAGGGAGTCCAGATATTCCGCTTCGTAGTTTTCTGTGTCCAGTTGTCGGATGTGGAAGTCCAGGGTGTCCAGGGATTCAGCTTCGTAGTTTTCTGTGTCCAGGTGTCGGATGTGGAAGTCCAGGGTGTCCAGGTATTCCGCTTCGTAGTTTTCTGTATCTAGGTGTCGGATGTGGAAGTCCAGGGTGTCCATGTATTCCACTCCGTAGTTTCTTGTATCTAGGTAGTGAATGCGGAAGTCCAGGGTGTCCAGGTATTCCGCTCGGTAGTTTCCTGTGTCCAGGTGTTGGATGTGGAAGTCCAGGGTATCCAGGTATTCCGCTACGTAGTTTTCTGTATCTAGGTGTCGGATGTGGAAGTTCAGGGTGTCTAGGTGTTCCGCTCCGTAGTTTTCTGTATCTAGGTGTCGGATGTGGAAGTACAGGGTGTCCAGGTATTCCGCTTCGTAGTTTTCTGTCTCCAGGTGTCGGATGTGGAAGTCCAGGGTGTCCAGGTATTCCGCTTCGTAGTTTCTTGTATCTAGGTACTGGATGTGGAAGTCCAGGGTGTCCAGATATTCCGCTTCGTAGTTTTCTGTGTCCAGTTGTCGGATGTGGAAGTTCAGGGTATCCAGGTATACCGCTTCGTAGTTTCTTGTATCTAGGTAGTGGATGTGGAAGTCCAGGGAGTCCAGATATTCCGCTTCGTAGTTTTCTGTGTCCAGTAGTCGGATGTGGAAGTCCAGGGTGTCCAGGGATTCCGCTTCGTAGTTTTCTGTTTCCAGGTGTCGGATGTGGAAGTCCAGGGTGTCCAGGTATTCCGCTTCGTAGTTTCTTGTATCTAGGTACTGGATGTGGAAGTCCAGGGTGTCCAGATATTCCGCTTCGTAGTTTTCTGTGTCCAGTTGTCGGATGTGGAAGTTCAGGGTGTCCAGGTATTTCGCTTCGTAGTTTTCTGTGTCCAGGTGTCGGATGTGGAAGTTCAGGGAGTCCAGGTATTCCGCTTCGTAGTTTCTTGTATCTAGGTACTGGATGTGGAAGTCCAGGGTGTCCAGGTATTCCGCTTCGTAGTTTCTTGTATCTAGGTACTGGATGTGGAAGTCCAGGGTGTCCAGATATTCCGCTTCGTATTCTTCTGTGTCCAGTTGTCGGATGTGGAAGTTCAGGGTGTCCAGGTATTTCGCTTCGTAGTTTTCTGTGTCCAGGTGTCGGATGTGGAAGTTCAGGGTGTCCAGGTATTCCGCTTCGTAGTTTCTTGTATCTAGGTACTGGATGTGGAAGTCCAGGGTGTCCAGGTATTCCGCTTCGTAGTTTCTTGTATCTAGGTACTGGATGTGGAAGTCCAGGATGTCCAGATATTCCGCTTCGTAGTTTTCTGTGTCCAGTTGTCGGATGTGGAAGTTCAGGGTGTCCAGGTATTTCGCGTCGTAGTTTTCTGTGTCCAGGTGTCGGATGTGGAAGTTCAGGGTGTCCAGGTATTCCGCTTCGTAGTTTCTTGTATCTAGGTACTGTATGTGGAAGTCCAGGGTGTCCAGGTATTCCGCTTCGTAGTTTTCTGTGTCCAGGTGTCGGATGTGGAAGTCCAGGGTGTCCACGTATTCCGCTTCGTAGTTTCTTGTATCTAGGTACTGGATGTGGAAGTCTAGGGTGTCCAGGTATTCCGCTTCGTAGTTTTCTGTATCTAGGTGTCGGATGTGGAAGTCCAGGGTGTCCATGTATTCCGCTCCGTAGTTTCTTGTATCTAGGTAGTGAATGCGGAAGTCCAGGGTGTCCAGGTATTCCGCTCGGTAGTTTCCTGTGTCCAGGTGTTGGATGTGGAAGTCCAGGGTATCCAGGTATTCCGCTACGTAGTTTTCTGTATCTAGGTGTCGGATGTGGAAGTTCAGGGTGTCTAGGTGTTCCGCTCCATAGTTTCTTGTATCTAGGTAGTGAATGCGGAAGTCCAGGGTGTCCAGGTATTCCGCTCGGTAGTTTCCTGTGTCCAGGTGTCGGATGTGGAAGTTCAGGGTGTCCAGGTATACCGCTTCGTAGTTTCTTGTATCTAGGTACTGGATGTGGAAGTCCAGGGTGTCCAGATATTCCGCTTCGTAGTTTTCTGTGTCCAGTTGTCGGATGTGGAAGTCCAGGGTGTCCATGGATTCCGCTTCGTAGTTTTCTGTGTCCAGGTGTCGGATGTGGAAGTCCAGGGTGTCCAGGTATTCCGCTTCGTAGTTTCTTGTATCTAGGTACTGGATGTGGAAGTCCAGGGTGTCCAGATATTCCGCTTCGTAGTTTTCTGTGTCCAGTTGTCGGATGTGGAAGTTCAGGGTGTCCAGGTATACCGCTTCGTAGTTTCTTGTATCTAGGTACTGGATGTGGAAGTCCAGGGAGTCCAGATATTCCGCTTCGTAGTTTTCTGTGTCCAGTTGTCGGATGTGGAAGTCCAGGGTGTCCAGGGATTCAGCTTCGTAGTTTTCTGTGTCCAGGTGTCGGATGTGGAAGTCCAGGGTGTCCAGGTATTCCGCTTCGTAGTTTTCTGTATCTAGGTGTCGGATGTGGAAGTCCAGGGTGTCCATGTATTCCACTCCGTAGTTTCTTGTATCTAGGTAGTGAATGCGGAAGTCCAGGGTGTCCAGGTATTCCGCTCGGTAGTTTCCTGTGTCCAGGTGTTGGATGTGGAAGTCCAGGGTATCCAGGTATTCCGCTACGTAGTTTTCTGTATCTAGGTGTCGGATGTGGAAGTTCAGGGTGTCTAGGTGTTCCGCTCCGTAGTTTTCTGTATCTAGGTGTCGGATGTGGAAGTACAGGGTGTCCAGGTATTCCGCTTCGTAGTTTTCTGTCTCCAGGTGTCGGATGTGGAAGTCCAGGGTGTCCAGGTATTCCGCTTCGTAGTTTCTTGTATCTAGGTACTGGATGTGGAAGTCCAGGGTGTCCAGATATTCCGCTTCGTAGTTTTCTGTGTCCAGTTGTCGGATGTGGAAGTTCAGGGTATCCAGGTATTCCGCTTCGTAGTTTCTTGTATCTAGGTACTGGATGTGGAAGTCCAGGGTGTCCAGATATTCCGCTTCGTAGTTTTCTGTGTCCAGTTGTCGGATGTGGAAGTTCAGGGTGTCCAGGTATTTCGCTTCGTAGTTTTCTGTGTCCAGGTGTCGGATGTGGAAGTTCAGGGAGTCCAGGTATTCCGCTTCGTAGTTTCTTGTATCTAGGTACTGGATGTGGAAGTCCAGGGTGTCCAGGTATTCCGCTTCGTAGTTTCTTGTATCTAGGTACTGGATGTGGAAGTCCAGGGTGTCCAGATATTCCGCTTCGTATTCTTCTGTGTCCAGTTGTCGGATGTGGAAGTTCAGGGTGTCCAGGTATTTCGCTTCGTAGTTTTCTGTGTCCAGGTGTCGGATGTGGAAGTTCAGGGTGTCCAGGTATTCCGCTTCGTAGTTTCTTGTATCTAGGTACTGGATGTGGAAGTCCAGGGTGTCCAGGTATTCCGCTTCGTAGTTTCTTGTATCTAGGTACTGGATGTGGAAGTCCAGGATGTCCAGATATTCCGCTTCGTAGTTTTCTGTGTCCAGTTGTCGGATGTGGAAGTTCAGGGTGTCCAGGTATTTCGCGTCGTAATTTTCTGTGTCCAGGTGTCGGATGTGGAAGTTCAGGGTGTCCAGGTATTCCGCTTCGTAGTTTCTTGTATCTAGGTACTGTATGTGGAAGTCCAGGGTGTCCAGGTATTCCGCTTCGTAGTTTTCTGTGTCCAGGTGTCGGATGTGGAAGTCCAGGGTGTCCACGTATTCCGCTTCGTAGTTTCTTGTATCTAGGTACTGGATGTGGAAGTCTAGGGTGTCCAGGTATTCCGCTTCGTAGTTTTCTGTATCTAGGTGTCGGATGTGGAAGTCCAGGTTGTCCATGTATTCCGCTCCGTAGTTTCTTGTATCTAGGTAGTGAATGCGGAAGTCCAGGGTGTCCAGGTATTCCGCTCGGTAGTTTCCTGTGTCCAGGTGTTGGATGTGGAAGTCCAGGGTATCCAGGTATTCCGCTACGTAGTTTTCTGTATCTAGGTGTCGGATGTGGAAGTTCAGGGTGTCTAGGTGTTCCGCTCCATAGTTTCTTGTATCTAGGTAGTGAATGCGGAAGTCCAGGGTGTCCAGGTATTCCGCTCGGTAGTTTCCTGTGTCCAGGTGTCGGATGTGGAAGTTCAGGGTGTCCAGGTATACCGCTTCGTAGTTTCTTGTATCTAGGTACTGGATGTGGAAGTCCAGGGTGTCCAGATATTCCGCTTCGTAGTTTTCTGTGTCCAGTTGTCGGATGTGGAAGTCCAGGGTGTCCATGGATTCCGCTTCGTAGTTTTCTGTGTCCAGGTGTCGGATGTGGAAGTCCAGGGTGTCCAGGTATTCCGCTTCGTAGTTTCTTGTATCTAGGTACTGGATGTGGAAGTCCAGGGTGTCCAGATATTCCGCTTCGTAGTTTTCTGTGTCCAGTTGTCGGATGTGGAAGTTCAGGGTGTCCAGGTATACCGCTTCGTAGTTTCTTGTATCTAGGTACTGGATGTGAAAGTCCAGGGAGTCCAGATATTCCGCTTCGTAGTTTTCTGTGTCCAGTTGTCGGATGTGGAAGTCCAGGGTGTCCAGGGATTCAGCTTCGTAGTTTTCTGTGTCCAGGTGTCGGATGTGGAAGTCCAGGGTGTCCAGGTATTCCGCTTCGTAGTTTTCTGTATCTAGGTGTCGGATGTGGAAGTCCAGGGTGTCCATGTATTCCACTCCGTAGTTTCTTGTATCTAGGTAGTGAATGCGGAAGTCCAGGGTGTCCAGGTATTCCGCTCGGTAGTTTCCTGTGTCCAGGTGTTGGATGTGGAAGTCCAGGGTATCCAGGTATTCCGCTACGTAGTTTTCTGTATCTAGGTGTCGGATGTGGAAGTTCAGGGTGTCTAGGTGTTCCGCTCCGTAGTTTCTTGTATCTAGGTAGTGAATGCGGAAGTCCAGGGTGTCCAGGTATTCCGCTCGGTAGTTTCCTGTGTCCAGGTGTCGGATGTGGAAGTTCAGGGTGTCCAGGTATACCGCTTCGTAGTTTCTTGTATCTAGGTACTGGATGTGGAAGTCCAGGGTGTCCAGATATTCCGCTTCGTAGTTTTCTGTGTCCAGTTGTCGGATGTGGAAGTCCAGGGTGTCCATGGATTCCGCTTCGTAGTTTTCTGTGTCCAGGTGTCGGATGTGGAAGTCCAGGGTGTCCAGGTATTCCGCTTCGTAGTTTCTTGTATCTAGGTACTGGATGTGGAAGTCCAGGGTGTCCAGATATTCCGCTTCGTAGTTTTCTGTGTCCAGTTGTCGGATGTGGAAGTCCAGGGTGTCCAGGGATTCAGCTTCGTAGTTTTCTGTGTCCAGGTGTCGGATGTGGAAGTCCAGGGTGTCCAGGTATTCCGCTTCGTAGTTTTCTGTATCTAGGTGTCGGATGTGGAAGTCCAGGGTGTCCATGTATTCCACTCCGTAGTTTCTTGTATCTAGGTAGTGAATGCGGAAGTCCAGGGTGTCTAGGTATTCCGCTCGGTAGTTTCCTGTGTCCAGGTGTTGGATGTGGAAGTCCAGGGTATCCAGGTATTCCGCTACGTAGTTTTCTGTATCTAGGTGTCGGATGTGGAAGTTCAGGGTGTCTAGGTGTTCCGCTCCGTAGTTTTCTGTATCTAGGTGTCGGATGTGGAAGTACAGGTTGTCCAGGTATTCCGCTTCGTAGTTTTCTGTGTCCAGGTGTCGGATGTGGAAGTCCAGGGTGTCCAGGTATTCCGCTTCGTAGTTTCTTGTATCTAGGTACTGGATGTGGAAGTCCAGGGTGTCCAGATATTCCGCTTCGTAGTTTTCTGTGTCCAGTTGTCGGATGTGGAAGTTCAGGGTATCCAGGTATACCGCTTCGTAGTTTCTTGTATCTAGGTAGTGGATGTGGAAGTCCAGGGAGTCCAGATATTCCGCTTCGTAGTTTTCTGTGTCCAGTAGTCGGATGTGGAAGTCCAGGGTGTCCAGGGATTCCGCTTCGTAGTTTTCTGTTTCCAGGTGTCGGATGTGGAAGTCCAGGGTGTCCAGGTATTCCGCTTCGTAGTTTCTTGTATCTAGGTACTGGATGTGGAAGTCCAGGGTGTCCAGATATTCCGCTTCGTAGTTTTCTGTGTCCAGTTGTCGGATGTGGAAGTTCAGGGTGTCCAGGTATTTCGCTTCGTAGTTTTCTGTGTCCAGGTGTCGGATGTGGAAGTTCAGGGAGTCCAGGTATTCCGCTTCGTAGTTTCTTGTATCTAGGTACTGGATGTGGAAGTCCAGGGTGTCCAGGTATTCCGCTTCGTAGTTTCTTGTATCTAGGTACTGGATGTGGAAGTCCAGGGTGTCCAGATATTCCGCTTCGTATTCTTCTGTGTCCAGTTGTCGGATGTGGAAGTTCAGGGTGTCCAGGTATTTCGCTTCGTAGTTTTCTGTGTCCAGGTGTCGGATGTGGAAGTTCAGGGTGTCCAGGTATTCCGCTTCGTAGTTTCTTGTATCTAGGTACTGGATGTGGAAGTCCAGGGTGTCCAGATATTCCGCTTCGTAGTTTTCTGTGTCCAGTTGTCGTATGTGGAAGTTCAGGGTGTCCAGGTATTTCGCTTCGTAGTTTTCTGTGTCCAGGTGTCGGATGTGGAAGTTCAGGGAGTCCAGGTATTCCGCTTCGTAGTTTCTTGTATCTAGGTACTGGATGTGGAAGTCCAGGGTGTCCAGGTATTCCGCTTCGTAGTTTCTTGTATCTAGGTACTGGATGTGGAAGTCCAGGGTGTCCAGATATTCCGCTTCGTATTCTTCTGTGTCCAGTTGTCGGATGTGGAAGTTCAGGGTGTCCAGGTATTTCGCTTCGTAGTTTTCTGTGTCCAGGTGTCGGATGTGGAAGTTCAGGGTGTCCAGGTATTCCGCTTCGTAGTTTCTTGTATCTAGGTACTGGATGTGGAAGTCCAGGGTGTCCAGGTATTCCGCTTCGTAGTTTCTTGTATCTAGGTACTGGATGTGGAAGTCCAGGATGTCCAGATATTCCGCTTCGTAGTTTTCTGTGTCCAGTTGTCGGATGTGGAAGTTCAGGGTGTCCAGGTATTTCGCGTCGTAGTTTTCTGTGTCCAGGTGTCGGATGTGGAAGTTCAGGGTGTCCAGGTATTCCGCTTCGTAGTTTCTTGTATCTAGGTACTGTATGTGGAAGTCCAGGGTGTCCAGGTATTCCGCTTCGTAGTTTTCTGTGTCCAGGTGTCGGATGTGGAAGTCCAGGGTGTCCACGTATTCCGCTTCGTAGTTTCTTGTATCTAGGTACTGGATGTGGAAGTCTAGGGTGTCCAGGTATTCCGCTTCGTAGTTTTCTGTATCTAGGTGTCGGATGTGGAAGTCCAGGGTGTCCATGTATTCCGCTCCGTAGTTTCTTGTATCTAGGTAGTGAATGCGGAAGTCCAGGGTGTCCAGGTATTCCGCTCGGTAGTTTCCTGTGTCCAGGTGTTGGATGTGGAAGTCCAGGGTATCCAGGTATTCCGCTACGTAGTTTTCTGTATCTAGGTGTCGGATGTGGAAGTTCAGGGTGTCTAGGTGTTCCGCTCCATAGTTTCTTGTATCTAGGTAGTGAATGCGGAAGTCCAGGGTGTCCAGGTATTCCGCTCGGTAGTTTCCTGTGTCCAGGTGTCGGATGTGGAAGTTCAGGGTGTCCAGGTATACCGCTTCGTAGTTTCTTGTATCTAGGTACTGGATGTGGAAGTCCAGGGTGTCCAGATATTCCGCTTCGTAGTTTTCTGTGTCCAGTTGTCGGATGTGGAAGTCCAGGGTGTCCATGGATTCCGCTTCGTAGTTTTCTGTGTCCAGGTGTCGGATGTGGAAGTCCAGGGTGTCCAGGTATTCCGCTTCGTAGTTTCTTGTATCTAGGTACTGGATGTGGAAGTCCAGGGTGTCCAGATATTCCGCTTCGTAGTTTTCTGTGTCCAGTTGTCGGATGTGGAAGTTCAGGGTGTCCAGGTATACCGCTTCGTAGTTTCTTGTATCTAGGTACTGGATGTGAAAGTCCAGGGAGTCCAGATATTCCGCTTCGTAGTTTTCTGTGTCCAGTTGTCGGATGTGGAAGTCCAGGGTGTCCAGGGATTCAGCTTCGTAGTTTTCTGTGTCCAGGTGTCGGATGTGGAAGTCCAGGGTGTCCAGGTATTCCGCTTCGTAGTTTTCTGTATCTAGGTGTCGGATGTGGAAGTCCAGGGTGTCCATGTATTCCACTCCGTAGTTTCTTGTATCTAGGTAGTGAATGCGGAAGTCCAGGGTGTCCAGGTATTCCGCTCGGTAGTTTCCTGTGTCCAGGTGTTGGATGTGGAAGTCCAGGGTATCCAGGTATTCCGCTACGTAGTTTTCTGTATCTAGGTGTCGGATGTGGAAGTTCAGGGTGTCTAGGTGTTCCGCTCCGTAGTTTCTTGTATCTAGGTAGTGAATGCGGAAGTCCAGGGTGTCCAGGTATTCCGCTCGGTAGTTTCCTGTGTCCAGGTGTCGGATGTGGAAGTTCAGGGTGTCCAGGTATACCGCTTCGTAGTTTCTTGTATCTAGGTACTGGATGTGGAAGTCCAGGGTGTCCAGATATTCCGCTTCGTAGTTTTCTGTGTCCAGTTGTCGGATGTGGAAGTCCAGGGTGTCCATGGATTCCGCTTCGTAGTTTTCTGTGTCCAGGTGTCGGATGTGGAAGTCCAGGGTGTCCAGGTATTCCGCTTCGTAGTTTCTTGTATCTAGGTACTGGATGTGGAAGTCCAGGGTGTCCAGATATTCCGCTTCGTAGTTTTCTGTGTCCAGTTGTCGGATGTGGAAGTCCAGGGTGTCCAGGGATTCAGCTTCGTAGTTTTCTGTGTCCAGGTGTCGGATGTGGAAGTCCAGGGTGTCCAGGTATTCCGCTTCGTAGTTTTCTGTATCTAGGTGTCGGATGTGGAAGTCCAGGGTGTCCATGTATTCCACTCCGTAGTTTCTTGTATCTAGGTAGTGAATGCGGAAGTCCAGGGTGTCCAGGTATTCCGCTCGGTAGTTTCCTGTGTCCAGGTGTTGGATGTGGAAGTCCAGGGTATCCAGGTATTCCGCTACGTAGTTTTCTGTATCTAGGTGTCGGATGTGGAAGTTCAGGGTGTCTAGGTGTTCCGCTCCATAGTTTCTTGTATCTAGGTAGTGAATGCGGAAGTCCAGGGTGTCCAGGTATTCTGCTCGGTAGTTTCCTGTGTCCAGGTGTCGGATGTGGAAGTTCAGGGTGTCCAGGTATTCCGCTTCGTAGTTTCTTGTATCTAGGTACTGGATGTGGAAGTCCAGGGTGTCCATGGATTCCGCTTCGTAGTTTTCTGTGTCCAGGTGTCGGATGTGGAAGTCCAGGGTGTCCAGGTATTCCGCTTCGTAGTTTCTTGTATCTAGGTAGTGGATGTGGAAGTCCAGGGAGTCCAGATATTCCGCTTCGTAGTTTTCTGTGTCCAGTAGTCGGATGTGGAAGTCCAGGGTGTCCAGGGATTCCGCTTCGTAGTTTTCTGTTTCCAGGTGTCGGATGTGGAAGTCCAGGGTGTCCAGGTATTCCGCTTCGTAGTTTCTTGTATCTAGGTACTGGATGTGGAAGTCCAGGGTGTCCAGATATTCCGCTTCGTAGTTTTCTGTGTCCAGTTGTCGGATGTGGAAGTTCAGGGTGTCCAGGTATTTCGCTTCGTAGTTTTCTGTGTCCAGGTGTCGGATGTGGAAGTTCAGGGAGTCCAGGTATTCCGCTTCGTAGTTTCTTGTATCTAGGTACTGGATGTGGAAGTCCAGGGTGTCCAGGTATTCCGCTTCGTAGTTTCTTGTATCTAGGTACTGGATGTGGAAGTCCAGGGTGTCCAGATATTCCGCTTCGTATTCTTCTGTGTCCAGTTGTCGGATGTGGAAGTTCAGGGTGTCCAGGTATTTCGCTTCGTAGTTTTCTGTGTCCAGGTGTCGGATGTGGAAGTTCAGGGTGTCCAGGTATTCCGCTTCGTAGTTTCTTGTATCTAGGTACTGGATGTGGAAGTCCAGGGTGTCCAGGTATTCCGCTTCGTAGTTTCTTGTATCTAGGTACTGGATGTGGAAGTCCAGGATGTCCAGATATTCCGCTTCGTAGTTTTCTGTGTCCAGTTGTCGGATGTGGAAGTTCAGGGTGTCCAGGTATTTCGCTTCGTAGTTTTCTGTGTCCAGGTGTCGGATGTGGAAGTTCAGGGTGTCCAGGTATTCCGCTTCGTAGTTTCTTGTGTCTAGGTACTGGATGTGGAAGTCCAGGGTGTCCAGATATTCCGCTTCGTAGTTTTCTGTGTCCAGTTGTCGGATGTGGAAGTTCAAGGTGTCCAGGTATTTCGCTTCGTAGTTTTCTGTGTCCAGGTGTCGGAAGTGGAAGTTCAGGGTGTCCAGGTATTCCGCTTCGTAGTTTCTTGTATCTAGGTACTGGATGTGGAAGTCCACGGTGTCCAGGTATTCCGCGTCGTAGTTTTCTATGTCCAGGTGTCGGATGTGGAAGTTCAGGGTGTCCAGGTATTCCGCTTCGTAGTTTCTTGTATCTAGGTACTGTATGTGGAAGTCCAGGGTGTCCAGGTATTCCGCTTCGTAGTTTTCCGTGTCCAGGTGTCGGATGTGGAAGTCCAGGGTGTCCAGGTATTCCGCTTCGTAGTTTCTTGTATCTAGGTACTGGATGTGGAAGTCTAGGGTTTCCAGGTATTCCGCTTCGTAGTTTTCTGTATCTAGGTGTCGGATGTGGAAGTCCAGGGTGTCCATGTATTCCGCTCCGTAGTTTCTTGTATCTAGGTAGTGAATGCGGAAGTCCAGGGTGTCCAGGTATTCCGCTCGGTAGTTTCCTGTGTCCAGGTGTTGGATGTGGAAGTCCAGGGTATCCAGGTATTCCGCTACGTAGTTTTCTGTATCTAGGTGTCGGATGTGGAAGTTCAGGGTGTCTAGGTGTTCCGCTCCATAGTTTCTTGTATCTAGGTAGTGAATGCGGAAGTCCAGGGTGTCCAGGTATTCCGCTCGGTAGTTTTCTGTGTCCAGTTGTCGGATGTGGATGTTCAGGGTGTCCAGGTATACCGCTTCGTAGTTTCTTGTATCTAGGTACTGGATGTGGAAGTCCAGGGAGTCCAGATATTCCGCTTCGTAGTTTTCTGTGTCCAGTTGTCGGATGTGGAAGTCCAGGGTGTCCAGGGATTCAGCTTCGTAGTTTTCCGTGTCCAGGTGTCGGATGTGGAAGTCCAGGGTGTCCAGGTATTCCGCTTCGTAGTTTCTTGTATCTAGGTACTGGATGTGGAAGTCCAGGGTGTCCAGATATTCCGCTTCGTAGTCTTCTGTGTCCAGTTGTCGGATGTGGAAGTTCAGGGTGTCCAGGTATTTCGCTTCGTAGTTTTCTGTGTCCAGGTGTCGGATGTGGAAGTTCAGGGTGTCCAGGTATTCCGCTTCGTAGTTTCTTGTATCTAGGTACTGGATTTGGAAGTCCAGGGTGTCCAGGTATTCCGCTTCGTAATTTCTCGTATCTAGGTACTGGATGTGGAAGTCCAGGATGTCCAGGTAGTCCGCTTCGTAGTTTTCTGTATCTAGGTGTCGGATGTGGAAGTCCAGGGTGTCCAGGTGTTCCGCTTCGTAGTTTCTTGTATCTAGGTACTGGATGTGGAAGTCCAGGGTGTCCAGGTATTCCGCTTCGTAGTTTCTTGTATCTAGGTACTGGATGTGGAAGTCCAGGATGTCCAGATATTCCGCTTCGTAGTTTTCTGTGTCCAGTTGTCGGATGTGGAAGTTCAGGGTGTCCAGGTATTTCGCTTCGTAGTTTTCTGTGTCCAGGTGTCGGATGTGGAAGTTCAGGGTGTCCAGGTATTCCGCTTCGTAGTTTCTTGTATCTAGGTACTGGATGTGGAAGTCCACGGTGTCCAGGTATTCCGCGTCGTAGTTTTCTGTGTCCAGGTGTCGGATGTGGAAGTTCAGGGTGTCCAGGTATTCCGCTTCGTAGTTTCTTGTATCTAGGTACTGTATGTGGAAGTCCAGGGTGTCCAGGTATTCCGCTTCGTAGTTTTCTGTGTCCAGGTGTCGGATGTGGAAGTCCAGGGTGTCCACGTATTCCGCTTCGTAGTTTCTTGTATCTAGGTACTGGATGTGGAAGTCTAGGGTGTCCAGGTATTCCGCTTCGTAGTTTTCTGTATCTAGGTGTCGGATGTGGAAGTCCAGGGTGTCCATGTATTCCGCTCCGTAGTTTCTTGTATCTAGGTAGTGAATGCGGAAGTCCAGGGTGTCCAGGTATTCCGCTCGGTAGTTTCCTGTGTCCAGGTGTTGGATGTGGAAGTCCAGGGTATCCAGGTATTCCGCTACGTAGTTTTCTGTATCTAGGTGTCGGATGTGGAAGTTCAGGGTGTCTAGGTGTTCCGCTCCATAGTTTCTTGTATCTAGGTAGTGAATGCGGAAGTCCAGGGTGTCCAGGTATTCCGCTCGGTAGTTTCCTGTGTCCAGGTGTCGGATGTGGAAGTTCAGGGTGTCCAGGTATACCGCTTCGTAGTTTCTTGTATCTAGGTACTGGATGTGGAAGTCCAGGGTGTCCAGATATTCCGCTTCGTAGTTTTCTGTGTCCAGTTGTCGGATGTGGAAGTCCAGGGTGTCCATGGATTCCGCTTCGTAGTTTTCTGTGTCCAGGTGTCGGATGTGGAAGTCCAGGGTGTCCAGGTATTCCGCTTCGTAGTTTCTTGTATCTAGGTACTGGATGTGGAAGTCCAGTGTGTCCAGATATTCCGCTTCGTAGTTTTCTGTGTCCAGTTGTCGGATGTGGAAGTTCAGGGTGTCCAGGTATACCGCTTCGTAGTTTCTTGTATCTAGGTACTGGATGTGGAAGTCCAGGGAGTCCAGATATTCCGCTTCGTAGTTTTCTGTGTCCAGTTGTCGGATGTGGAAGTCCAGGGTGTCCAGGGATTCAGCTTCGTAGTTTTCTGTGTCCAGGTGTCGGATGTGGAAGTCCAGGGTGTCCAGGTATTACGCTTCGTAGTTTTCTGTATCTAGGTGTCGGATGTGGAAGTCCAGGGTGTCCATGTATTCCACTCCGTAGTTTCTTGTATCTAGGTAGTGAATGCGGAAGTCCAGGGTGTCCAGGTATTCCGCTCGGTAGTTTCCTGTGTCCAGGTGTTGGATGTGGAAGTCCAGGGTATCCAGGTATTCCGCTACGTAGTTTTCTGTATCTAGGTGTCGGATGTGGAAGTTCAGGGTGTCTAGGTGTTCCGCTCCGTAGTTTTCTGTATCTAGGTGTCGGATGTGGAAGTACAGGGTGTCCAGGTATTCCGCTTCGTAGTTTTCTGTGTCTAGGTGTCGGATGTGGAAGTCCAGGGTGTCCAGGTATTCCGCTTCGTAGTTTCTTGTATCTAGGTACTGGATGTGGAAGTCCAGGGTGTCCAGATATTCCGCTTCGTAGTTTTCTGTGTCCAGTTGTCGGATGTGGAAGTTCAGGGTATCCAGGTATACCGCTTCGTAGTTTCTTGTATCTAGGTAGTGGATGTGGAAGTCCAGGGAGTCCAGATATTCCGCTTCGTAGTTTTCTGTGTCCAGTAGTCGGATGTGGAAGTCCAGGGTGTCCAGGGATTCCGCTTCGTAGTTTTCTGTTTCCAGGTGTCGGATGTGGAAGTCCAGGGTGTCCAGGTATTCCGCTTCGTAGTTTCTTGTATCTAGGTACTGGATGTGGAAGTCCAGGGTGTCCAGATATTCCGCTTCGTAGTTTTCTGTGTCCAGTTGTCGGATGTGGAAGTTCAGGGTGTCCAGGTATTTCGCTTCGTAGTTTTCTGTGTCCAGGTGTCGGATGTGGAAGTTCAGGGAGTCCAGGTATTCCGCTTCGTAGTTTCTTGTATCTAGGTACTGGATGTGGAAGTCCAGGGTGTCCAGGTATTCCGCTTCGTAGTTTCTTGTATCTAGGTACTGGATGTGGAAGTCCAGGGTGTCCAGATATTCCGCTTCGTATTCTTCTGTGTCCAGTTGTCGGATGTGGAAGTTCAGGGTGTCCAGGTATTTCGCTTCGTAGTTTTCTGTGTCCAGGTGTCGGATGTGGAAGTTCAGGGTGTCCAGGTATTCCGCTTCGTAGTTTCTTGTATCTAGGTACTGGATGTGGAAGTCCAGGGTGTCCAGGTATTCCGCTTCGTAGTTTCTTGTATCTAGGTACTGGATGTGGAAGTCCAGGATGTCCAGATATTCCGCTTCGTAGTTTTCTGTGTCCAGTTGTCGGATGTGGAAGTTCAGGGTGTCCAGGTATTTCGCTTCGTAGTTTTCTGTGTCCAGGTGTCGGATGTGGAAGTTCAGGGTGTCCAGGTATTCCGCTTCGTAGTTTCTTGTGTATAGGTACTGGATGTGGAAGTCCAGGGTGTCCAGATATTCCGCTTCGTAGTTTTCTGTGTCCAGTTGTCGGATGTGGAAGTTCAAGGTGTCCAGGTATTTCGCTTCGTAGTTTTCTGTGTCCAGGTGTCGGAAGTGGAAGTTCAGGGTGTCCAGGTATTCCGCTTCGTAGTTTCTTGTATCTAGGTACTGGATGTGGAAGTCCACGGTGTCCAGGTATTCCGCGTCGTAGTTTTCTATGTCCAGGTGTCGGATGTGGAAGTTCAGGGTGTCCAGGTATTCCGCTTCGTAGTTTCTTGTATCTAGGTACTGTATGTGGAAGTCCAGGGTGTCCAGGTATTCCGCTTCGTAGTTTTCTGTGTCCAGGTGTCGGATGTGGAAGTCCAGGGTGTCCAGGTATTCCGCTTCGTAGTTTCTTGTATCTAGGTACTGGATGTGGAAGTCTAGGGTTTCCAGGTATTCCGCTTCGTAGTTTTCTGTATCTAGGTGTCGGATGTGGAAGTCCAGGGTGTCCATGTATTCCGCTCCGTAGTTTCTTGTATCTAGGTAGTGAATGCGGAAGTCCAGGGTGTCCAGGTATTCCGCTCGGTAGTTTCCTGTGTCCAGGTGTTGGATGTGGAAGTCCAGGGTATCCAGGTATTCCGCTACGTAGTTTTCTGTATCTAGGTGTCGGATGTGGAAGTTCAGGGTGTCTAGGTGTTCCGCTCCATAGTTTCTTGTATCTAGGTAGTGAATGCGGAAGTCCAGGGTGTCCAGGTATTCCGCTCGGTAGTTTCCTGTGTCCAGGTGTCGGATGTGGAAGTTCAGGGTGTCCAGGTATACCGCTTCGTAGTTTCTTGTATCTAGGTACTGGATGTGGAAGTCCAGGGTGTCCAGATATTCCGCTTCGTAGTTTTCTGTGTCCAGTTGTCGGATGTGGATGTTCAGGGTGTCCAGGTATACCGCTTCGTAGTTTCTTGTATCTAGGTACTGGATGTGGAAGTCCAGGGAGTCCAGATATTCCGCTTCGTAGTTTTCTGTGTCCAGTTGTCGGATGTGGAAGTCCAGGGTGTCCAGGGATTCAGCTTCGTAGTTTTCCGTGTCCAGGTGTCGGATGTGGAAGTCCAGGGTGTCCAGGTATTCCGCTTCGTAGTTTCTTGTATCTAGGTACTGGATGTGGAAGTCCAGGGTGTCCAGATATTCCGCTTCGTAGTCTTCTGTGTCCAGTTGTCGGATGTGGAAGTTCAGGGTGTCCAGGTATTTCGCTTCGTAGTTTTCTGTGTCCAGGTGTCGGATGTGGAAGTTCAGGGTGTCCAGGTATTCCGCTTCGTAGTTTCTTGTATCTAGGTACTGGATTTGGAAGTCCAGGGTGTCCAGGTATTCCGCTTCGTAATTTCTCGTATCTAGGTACTGGATGTGGAAGTCCAGGATGTCCAGGTAGTCCGCTTCGTAGTTTTCTGTATCTAGGTGTCGGATGTGGAAGTCCAGGGTGTCCAGGTGTTCCGCTTCGTAGTTTCTTGTATCTAGGTACTGGATGTGGAAGTCCAGGGTGTCTAGATATTCCGCTTCGTAGTTTTCTGTGTCCAGTTGTCGGATGTGGAAGTTCAGGGTGTCCAGGTATTCCGCGTCGTAGTTTTCTGTGTCCAGGTGTCGGATGTGGAAGTTCAGGGTGTCCAGGTATTCCGCTTCGTAGTTTCTTGTATCTAGGTACTGTATGTGGAAGTCCAGGGTGTCCAGGTATTCCGCTTCGTAGTTTTCTGTGTCCAGGTGTCGGATGTGGAAGTCCAGGGTGTCCAGGTATTCCGCTTCGTAGTTTCTTGTATCTAGGTACTGGATGTGGAAGTCTAGGGTGTCCAGGTATTCCGCTTCGTAGTTTTCTGTATCTAGGTGTCGGATGTGGAAGTCCAGGGTGTCCATGTATTCCGCTCCGTAGTTTCTTGTATCTAGGTAGTGAATGCGGAAGTCCAGGGTGTCCAGGTATTCCGCTCGGTAGTTTCCTGTGTCCAGGTGTTGGATGTGGAAGTCCAGGGTATCCAGGTATTCCGCTACGTAGTTTTCTGTATCTAGGTGTCGGATGTGGAAGTTCAGGGTGTCTAGGTGTTCCGCTCCATAGTTTCTTGTATCTAGGTAGTGAATGCGGAAGTCCAGGGTGTCCAGGTATTCCGCTCGGTAGTTTCCTGTGTCCAGGTGTCGGATGTGGAAGTTCAGGGTGTCCAGGTATACCGCTTCGTAGTTTCTTGTATCTAGGTACTGGATGTGGAAATCCAGGGTGTCCAGATATTCCGCTTCGTAGTTTTCTGTGTCCAGGTGTCGGATGTGGAAGTCCAGGGTGTCCAGGTATTCCGCTCCGTAGTTTCTTGTATCTAGGTACTGGATGTGGAAGTCCAGGGTGTCCAGATATTCCGCTTCGTAGTTTTCTGTGTCCAGTTGTCGGATGTGGAAGTTCAGGGAGTCCAGGTATTCCGCTTCGTAGTTTCTTGTATCTAGGTACTGGATGTGGAAGTCCAGGGTGTCCAGGTATTCCGCTTCGTAGTTTCTTGTATCTGGGTACTGGATGTGGAAGTCCAGGGTGTCCAGATATTCCGCTTCGTATTCTTCTGTGTCCAGTTGTCGGATGTGGAAGTTCAGGGTGTCCAGGTATTTCGCTTCGTAGTTTTCTGTGTCCAGGTGTCGGATGTGGAAGTTCAGGGTGTCCAGGTATTCCGCTTCGTAGTTTCTTGTATCTAGGTACTGGATGTGGAAGTCCAGGGTGTCCAGGTATTCCGCTTCGTAGTTTCTTGTATCTAGGTACTGGATGTGGAAGTCCAGGATGTCCAGATATTCCGCTTCGTAGTTTTCTGTGTCCAGTTGTCGGATGTGGAAGTTCAGGGTGTCCAGGTATTTCGCTTCGTAGTTTTCTGTGTCCAGGTGTCGGATGTGGAAGTTCAGGGTGTCCAGGTATTCCGCTTCGTAGTTTCTTGTGTCTAGGTACTGGATGTGGAAGTCCAGGGTGTCCAGATATTCCGCTTCGTAGTTATCTGTGTCCAGTTGTCGGATGTGGAAGTTCAAGGTGTCCAGGTATTTCGCTTCGTAGTTTTCTGTGTCCAGGTGTCGGAAGTGGAAGTTCAGGGTGTCCAGGTATTCCGCTTCGTAGTTTCTTGTATCTAGGTACTGGATGTGGAAGTCCACGGTGTCCAGGTATTCCGCGTCGTAGTTTTCTATGTCCAGGTGTCGGATGTGGAAGTTCAGGGTGTCCAGGTATTCCGCTTCGTAGTTTCTTGTATCTAGGTACTGTATGTGGAAGTCCAGGGTGTCCAGGTATTCCGCTTCGTAGTTTTCTGTGTCCAGGTGTCGGATGTGGAAGTCCAGGGTGTCCAGGTATTCCGCTTCGTAGTTTCTTGTATCTAGGTACTGGATGTGGAAGTCTAGGGTTTCCAGGTATTCCGCTTCGTAGTTTTCTGTATCTAGGTGTCGGATGTGGAAGTCCAGGGTGTCCATGTATTCCGCTCCGTAGTTTCTTGTATCTAGGTAGTGAATGCGGAAGTCCAGGGTGTCCAGGTATTCCGCTTCGTAGTTTTCTGTATCTAGGTATCGGATGTGGAAGTTCAGGGTGTCTAGGTGTTCCGCTCCATAGTTTCTTGTATCTAGGTAGTGAATGCGGAAGTCCAGGGTGTCCAGGTATTCCGCTCGGTAGTTTCCTGTGTCCAGGTGTCGGATGTGGAAGTTCAGGGTGTCCAGGTATACCGCTTCGTAGTTTCTTGTATCTAGGTACTGGATGTGGAAGTCCAGGGTGTCCAGATATTCCGCTTCGTAGTTTTCTGTGTCCAGTTGTCGGATGTGGAAGTCCAGGGTGTCCATGGATTCCGCTTCGTAGTTTTATGTGTCCAGGTGTCGGATGTGGAAGTCCAGGGTGTCCAGGTATTCCGCTTCGTAGTTTCTTGTATCTAGGTACTGGATGTGGAAGTCCAGGGTGTCCAGATATTCCGCTTCGTAGTTTTCTGTGTCCAGTTGTCGGATGTGGATGTTCAGGGTGTCCAGGTATACCGCTTCGTAGTTTCTTGTATCTAGGTACTGGATGTGGAAGTCCAGGGAGTCCAGATATTCCGCTTCGTAGTTTTCTGTGTCCAGTTGTCGGATGTGGAAGTCCAGGGTGTCCAGGGATTCAGCTTCGTAGTTTTCTGTGTCCAGGTGTCGGATGTGGAAGTCCAGGGTGTCCAGGTATTCCGCTTCGTAGTTTCTTGTATCTAGGTACTGGATGTGGAAGTCCAGGGTGTTCAGATATTCCGCTTCGTAGTTTTCTGTGTCCAGTTGTCGGATGTGTAAGTTCAGGGTGTCCAGGTATTTCGCTTCGTAGTTTTCTGTGTCCAGGTGTCGGATGTGGAAGTTCAGGGTGTCCAGGTATTCCGCTTCGTAGTTTCTTGTATCTAGGTACTGGATGTGGAAGTCCAGGGTGTCCAGGTATTCCGCTTCGTAGTTTCTTGTATCTAGGTACTGGATGTGGAAGTCCAGGGTGTCCAGGTATTCCGCTCCGTAGTTTCTTGTATCTAGGTACTGGATGTGGAAGTCCAGGTTGTCCAGATATTCCGCTTCGTAGTTTTCTGTGTCCAGTTGTCGGATGTGGAAGTTCAGGGAGTCCAGGTATTCCGCTTCGTAGTTTCTTGTATCTAGGTACTGGATGTGGAAGTCCAGGGTGTCCAGGTATTCCGCTTCGTAGTTTCTTGTATCTAGGTACTGGATGTGGAAGTCCAGGGTGTCCAGATATTCCGCTTCGTAATCTTCTGTGTCCAGTTGTCGGATGTGGAAGTTCAGGGTGTCCAGGTATTTCGCTTCGTAGTTTTCTGTGTCCAGGTGTCGGATGTGGAAGTTCAGGGTGTCCAGGTATTCCGCTTCGTAGTTTCTTGTATCTAGGTACTGGATGTGGAAGTCCAGGGTGTCCAGGTATTCCGCTTCGTAGTTTCTTGTATCTAGGTACTGGATGTGGAAGTCCAGGATGTCCAGATATTCCGCTTCGTAGTTTTCTGTGTCCAGTTGTCGGATGTGGAAGTTCAGGGTGTCCAGGTATTTCGCTTCGTAGTTTTCTGTGTCCAGGTGTCGGATGTGGAAGTTCAGGGTGTCCAGGTATTCCGCTTCGTAGTTTCTTGTGTCTAGGTACTGGATGTGGAAGTCCAGGGTGTCCAGATATTCCGCTTCGTAGTTTTCTGTGTCCAGTTGTCGGATGTGGAAGTTCAAGGTGTCCAGGTATTTCGCTTCGTAGTTTTCTGTGTCCAGGTGTCGGAAGTGGAAGTTCAGGGTGTCCAGGTATTCCGCTTCGTAGTTTCTTGTATCTAGGTACTGGATGTGGAAGTCCACGGTGTCCAGGTATTCCGCGTCGTAGTTTTCTATGTCCAGGTGTCGGATGTGGAAGTTCAGGGTGTCCAGGTATTCCGCTTCGTAGTTTCTTGTATCTAGGTACTGTATGTGGAAGTCCAGGGTGTCCAGGTATTCCGCTTCGTAGTTTTCTGTGTCCAGGTGTCGGATGTGGAAGTTCAGGGTGTCCAGGTATTCCGCTTCGTAGTTTCTTGTATCTAGGTACTGGATGTGGAAGTCCAGGGTGTCCAGGTATTCCGCTTCGTAGTTTCTTGTATCTAGGTACTGGATGTGGAAGTCCAGGGTGTCCAGGTATTCCGCTCCGTAGTTTCTTGTATCTAGGTACTGGATGTGGAAGTCCAGGTTGTCCAGATATTCCGCTTCGTAGTTTTCTGTGTCCAGTTGTCGGATGTGGAAGTTCAGGGAGTCCAGGTATTCCGCTTCGTAGTTTCTTGTATCTAGGTACTGGATGTGGAAGTCCAGGGTGTCCAGGTATTCCGCTTCGTAGTTTTCTGTGTCCAGTTGTCGGATGTGGAAGTTCAGGGAGTCCAGGTATTCCGCTTCGTAGTTTCTTGTATCTAGGTACTGGATGTGGAAGTCCAGGGTGTCCAGGTATTCCGCTTCGTAGTTTCTTGTATCTAGGTACTGGATGTGGAAGTCCAGGGTGTCCAGATATTCCGCTTCGTATTCTTCTGTGTCCAGTTGTCGGATGTGGAAGTTCAGGGTGTCCAGGTATTTCGCTTCGTAGTTTTCTGTGTCCAGGTGTCGGATGTGGAAGTTCAGGGTGTCCAGGTATTCCGCTTCGTAGTTTCTTGTATCTAGGTACTGGATGTGGAAGTCCAGGGTGTCCAGGTATTCCGCTTCGTAGTTTCTTGTATCTAGGTACTGGATGTGGAAGTCCAGGATGTCCAGATATTCCGCTTCGTAGTTTTCTGTGTCCAGTTGTCGGATGTGGAAGTTCAGGGTGTCCAGGTATTTCGCTTCGTAGTTTTCTGTGTCCAGGTGTCGGATGTGGAAGTTCAGGGTGTCCAGGTATTCCGCTTCGTAGTTTCTTGTGTCTAGGTACTGGATGTGGAAGTCCAGGGTGTCCAGATATTCCGCTTCGTAGTTTTCTGTGTCCAGTTGTCGGATGTGGAAGTCCAGGGTGTCCATGGATTCCGCTTCGTAGTTTTATGTGTCCAGGTGTCGGATGTGGAAGTCCAGGGTGTCCAGGTATTCCGCTTCGTAGTTTCTTGTATCTAGGTACTGGATGTGGAAGTCCAGGGTGTCCAGATATTCCGCTTCGTAGTTTTCTGTGTCCAGTTGTCGGATGTGGATGTTCAGGGTGTCCAGGTATACCGCTTCGTAGTTTCTTGTATCTAGGTACTGGATGTGGAAGTCCAGGGAGTCCAGATATTCCGCTTCGTAGTTTTCTGTGTCCAGTTGTCGGATGTGGAAGTCCAGGGTGTCCAGGGATTCAGCTTCGTAGTTTTCCGTGTCCAGGTGTCGGATGTGGAAGTCCAGGGTGTCCAGGTATTCCGCTTCGTAGTTTCTTGTATCTAGGTACTGGATGTGGAAGTCCAGGGTGTCCAGATATTCCGCTTCGTAGTCTTCTGTGTCCAGTTGTCGGATGTGGAAGTTCAGGGTGTCCAGGTATTTCGCTTCGTAGTTTTCTGTGTCCAGGTGTCGGATGTGGAAGTTCAGGGTGTCCAGGTATTCCGCTTCGTAGTTTCTTGTATCTAGGTACTGGATTTGGAAGTCCAGGGTGTCCAGGTATTCCGCGTCGTAGTTTTCTGTGTCCAGGTGTCGGATGTGGAAGTTCAGGGTGTCCAGGTATTCCGCTTCGTAGTTTCTTGTATCTAGGTACTGTATGTGGAAGTCCAGGGTGTCCAGGTATTCCGCTTCGTAGTTTTCTGTGTCCAGGTGTCGGATGTGGAAGTCCAGGGTGTCCAGGTATTCCGCTTCGTAGTTTCTTGTATCTAGGTACTGGATGTGGAAGTCTAGGGTGTCCAGGTATTCCGCTTCGTAGTTTTCTGTATCTAGGTGTCGGATGTGGAAGTCCAGGGTGTCCATGTATTCCGCTCCGTAGTTTCTTGTATCTAGGTAGTGAATGCGGAAGTCCAGGGTGTCCAGGTATTCCGCTCGGTAGTTTCCTGTGTCCAGGTGTTGGATGTGGAAGTCCAGGGTATCCAGGTATTCCGCTACGTAGTTTTCTGTATCTAGGTGTCGGATGTGGAAGTTCAGGGTGTCTAGGTGTTCCGCTCCATAGTTTCTTGTATCTAGGTAGTGAATGCGGAAGTCCAGGGTGTCCAGGTATTCCGCTCGGTAGTTTCCTGTGTCCAGGTGTCGGATGTGGAAGTTCAGGGTGTCCAGGTATACCGCTTCGTAGTTTCTTGTATCTAGGTACTGGATGTGGAAATCCAGGGTGTCCAGATATTCCGCTTCGTAGTTTTCTGTGTCCAGGTGTCGGATGTGGAAGTCCAGGGTGTCCAGGTATTCCGCTCCGTAGTTTCTTGTATCTAGGTACTGGATGTGGAAGTCCAGGGTGTCCAGATATTCCGCTTCGTAGTTTTCTGTGTCCAGTTGTCGGATGTGGAAGTTCAGGGTGTCCAGGTATACCGCTTCGTAGTTTCTTGTATCTAGGTACTGGATGTGGAAGTTCAGGGTGTCCAATTATACCGCTTCGTAGTTTCTTGTATCTAGGTACTGGATGTGGAAGTCCAGGGTGTCCAGGTATTCCGCTTCGTAGTTTCTTGTATCTAGGTACTGGATGTGGAAGTCCAGGGTGTCCAGATATTCCGCTTCGTAGTCTTCTATGTCCAGTTGTCGGATGTGGAAGTTCAGGGTGTCCAGGTATTTCGCTTCGTAGTTTTCTGTGTGCAGGTGTCGGATGTGGAAGTTCAGGGTGTCCAGGTATTCCGCTTCGTAGTTTCTTGTATCTAGGTACTGGATGTGGAAGTCCAGGGTGTCCAGGTATTCCGCTTCGTAGTTTCTTGTATCTAGGTACTGGATGTGGAAGTCCAGGATGTCCAGGTAGTCCGCTTCGTAGTTTTCTGTATCTAGGTGTCGGATGTGGAAGTCCAGGGTGTCCAGGTGTTCCGCTTCGTAGTTTCTTGTATCTAGGTACTGGATGTGGAAGTCCAGGGTGTCTAGATATTCCGCTTCGTAGTTTTCTGTGTCCAGTTGTCGGATGTGGAAGTTCAGGGTGTCCAGGTATACCGCTTCGTAGTTTCTTGTATCTAGGTACTGGATGTGGAAGTCCAGGGAGTCCAGATATTCCGCTTCGTAGTTTTCTGTGTCCAGTTGTCGGATGTGGAAGTTCAAGGTGTCCAGGTATTTCGCTTCGTAGTTTTCTGTGTCCAGGTGTCGGATGTGGAAGTTGAGGGTGTCCAGGTATTCCGCTTCGTAGTTTCTTGTATCTAGGTACTGGATGTGGAAGTCCACGGTGTCCAGGTATTCCGCGTCGTAGTTTTCTGTGTCCAGGTGTCGGATGTGGAAGTTCAGGGTGTCCAGGTATTCCGCTTCGTAGTTTCTTGTATCTAGGTACTGTATGTGGAAGTCCAGGGTGTCCAGGTATTCCGCTTCGTAGTTTTCTGTGTCCAGGTGTCGGATGTGGAAGTCCAGGGTGTCCAGGTATTCCGCTTCGTAGTTTCTTGTATCTAGGTACTGGATGTGGAAGTCTAGGGTTTCCAGGTATTCCGCTTCGTAGTTTTCTGTATCTAGGTGTCGGATGTGGAAGTCCAGGGTGTCCATGTATTCCGCTCCGTAGTTTCTTGTATCTAGGTAGTGAATGCGGAAGTCCAGGGTGTCCAGGTATTCCGCTCGGTAGTTTCCTGTGTCCAGGTGTTGGATGTGGAAGTCCAGGGTATCCAGGTATTCCGCTACGTAGTTTTCTGTATCTAGGTGTCGGATGTGGAAGTTCAGGGTGTCCAGGTATACCGCTTCGTAGTTTCTTGTATCTAGGTACTGGATGTGGAAGTCCAGGGTGTCCAGATATTCCGCTTCGTAGTTTTCTGTGTCCAGTTGTCGGATGTGGAAGTCCAGGGTGTCCATGGATTCCGCTTCGTAGTTTTATGTGTCCAGGTGTCGGATGTGGAAGTCCAGGGTGTCCAGGTATTCCGCTTCGTAGTTTCTTGTATCTAGGTACTGGATGTGGAAGTCCAGGGTGTCCAGATATTCCGCTTCGTAGTTTTCTGTGTCCAGTTGTCGGATGTGGATGTTCAGGGTGTCCAGGTATACCGCTTCGTAGTTTCTTGTATCTAGGTACTGGATGTGGAAGTCCAGGGAGTCCAGATATTCCGCTTCGTAGTTTTCTGTGTCCAGTTGTCGGATGTGGAAGTCCAGGGTGTCCAGGGATTCAGCTTCGTAGTTTTCTGTGTCCAGGTGTCGGATGTGGAAGTCCAGGGTGTCCAGGTATTCCGCTTCGTAGTTTCTTGTATCTAGGTACTGGATGTGGAAGTCCAGGGTGTCCAGATATTCCGCTTCGTAGTCTTCTGTGTCCAGTTGTCGGATGTGGAAGTTCAGGGTGTCCAGGTAGTCCGCTTCGTAGTTTTCTGTATCTAGGTGTCGGATGTGGAAGTCCAGGGTGTCCAGGTGTTCCGCTTCGTAGTTTCTTGTATCTAGGTACTGGATGTGGAAGTCCAGGGTGTCTAGATATTCCGCTTCGTAGTTTTCTGTGTCCAGTTGTCGGATGTGGAAGTTCAGGGTGTCCAGGTATTCCGCTTCGTAGTTTCTTGTATCTAGGTACTGGATGTGGAAGTCCAGGGTGTCCAGGTATTCCGCTTCGTAGTTTCTTGTATCTAGGTACTGGATGTGGAAGTCCAGGGTGTCCAGATATTCCGCTTCGTAGTCTTCTGTGTCCAGTTGTCGGATGTGGAAGTTCAGGGTGTCCAGGTATTTCGCTTCGTAGTTTTCTGTGTCCAGGTGTCGGATGTGGAAGTTCAGGGTGTCCAGGTATTCCGCTTCGTAGTTTCTTGTATCTAGGTACTGGATGTGGAAGTCCAGGGTGTCCAGGTATTCCGCTTCGTAGTTTCTTGTATCTAGGTACTGGATGTGGAAGTCCAGGATGTCCAGGTAGTCCGCTTCGTAGTTTTCTGTATCTAGGTGTCGGATGTGGAAGTCCAGGGTGTCCAGGTGTTCCGCTTCGTAGTTTCTTGTATCTAGGTACTGGATGTGGAAGTCCAGGGTGTCTAGATATTCCGCTTCGTAGTTTTCTGTGTCCAGTTGTCGGATGTGGAAGTTCAGGGTGTCCAGGTATACCGCTTCGTAGTTTCTTGTATCTAGGTACTGGATGTGGAAGTCCAGGGAGTCCAGATATTCCGCTTCGTAGTTTTCTGTGTCCAGTTGTCGGATGTGGAAGTCCAGGGTCTCCGGGGATTCCGCTTCGTAGTTTTCTGTGTCCAGTTGTCGGATGTGGAAGTCCAGGGTATCCAGGTATTCCGCTACGTAGTTTTCTGTATCTAGGTGTCGGATGTGGAAGTTCAGGGTGTCCAGGTAGTCCGCTTCGTAGTTTTCTGTATCTAGGTGTCGGATGTGGAAGTCCAGGGTGTCCAGGTGTTCCGCTCCATAGTTTCTTGTGTCTAGGTACTGGATGTGGAAGTCCAGGGTGTCCAGGTATTCCGCTTCGTAGTTTTCTGTATCTAGGTGTCGGATGTGGAAGTTCAGTGTGTCCAGGTAGTCCGCTTCGTAGTTTTCTGTATCTAGGTGTCGGATGTGGAAGTCCAGGGTGTCCAGGTATTCCGCTTCGTAGTTTTCTGTATCTAGGTGTCGGATGTGGAAGTCCAGGGTGTCCATGTATTGCGCTCCGTAGTTTCTTGTATCTAGGTAGTGAATGCGGAAGTCCAGGGTGTCCAGGTATTCCGCTCGGTAGTTTCCTGTGTCCAGGTGTTGGATGTGGAAGTTCAGGGTGTCCAGGTATACCGCTTCGTAGTTTCTTGTATCTAGGTACTGGATGTGGAAGTCCAGGGTGTCCAGATATTCCGCTTCGTAGTTTTCTGTGTCCAGTTGTCGGATGTGGAAGTCCAGGGTGTCCATGGATTCCGCTTCGTAGTTTCCTGTGTCCAGGTGTCGGATGTGGAAGTTCAGGGTGTCCAGGTATACCGCTTCGTAGTTTCTTGTATCTAGGTACTGGATGTGGAAGTCCAGGGTGTCCAGATATTCCGCTTCGTAGTTTTCTGTGTCCAGTTGTCGGATGTGGAAGTTCAGGGTGTCCAGGTATACCGCTTCGTAGTTTCTTGTATCTAGGTACTGGATGTGGAAGTCCAGGGAGTCCAGATATTCCGCTTCGTAGTTTTCTGTGTCCAGTTGTCGGATGTGGAAATCCAGGGTGTCCAGGGATTCCGCTTCGTAGTTTTCTGTGTCCAGGTGTCGGATGTGGAAGTCCAGGGTGTCCAGGTATTCCGATTCGTAGTTTCTTGTATCTAGGTACTGGATGTGGAAGTCCAGGGTGTCCAGATATTCCGCTTCGTAGTTTTCTGTGTCCAGTTGTCGGATGTGGAAGTTCAGGGTGTCCAGGTATTTCGCTTCGTAGTTTTCTGTGTCCAGGTGTCGGATGTGGAAGTTCAGGGTGTCCAGGTATTCCGCTTCGTAGTTTCTTGTATCTAGGTACTGGATGTGGAAGTCTAGGGTGTCCAGGTATTCCGCTTCGTAGTTTTCTGTATCTTGGTGTCGGATGTGGAAGTCCAGGGTGTCCATGTATTCCGCTCCGTAGTTTCTTGTATCTAGGTAGTGAATGCGGAAGTCCAGGGTGTCCAGGTATTCCGCTCGGTAGTTTCCTGTGTCCAGGTGTTGGATGTGGAAGTCCAGGGTATCCAGGTATTCCGCTACGTAGTTTTCTGTATCTAGGTGTCGGATGTGGAAGTTCAGGGTGTCTAGGTGTTCCGCTCCATAGTTTCTTGTATCTAGGTAGTGAATGCGGAAGTCCAGGGTGTCCAGGTATTCCGCTCGGTAGTTTTCTGTGTCCAGGTGTCGGATGTGGAAGTCCAGGGTATCCAGGTATTCCGCTACGTAGTTTTCTGTATCTAGGTGTCGGATGTGGAAGTTCAGGGTGTCTAGCTGTTCCGCTCCATAGTTTCTTGTATCTAGGTAGTGAATGCGGAAGTCCAGGGTGTCCAGGTATTCCGCTCGGTAGTTTTCTGTGTCCAGGTGTCGGATGTGGAAGTCCAGGGTGTCCAGGTATTCCGCTCCGTAGTTTCTTGTATCTAGGTACTGGATGTGGAAGTCCAGGGTGTCCAGGTATTCCGCTTCGTAGTTTCTTGTATCTAGGTACTGGATGTGGAAGTCCAGGGTGTCCAGATATTCCGCTTCGTAGTTTTCTGTGTCCAGTTGTCGGATGTGGAAGTTCAGGGTGTCCAGGTATACCGCTTCGTAGTTTCTTGTATCTAGGTACTGGATGTGGAAGTTCAGGGTGTCCAGGTATACCGCTTCGTAGTTTCTTGTATCTAGGTACTGGATGTGGAAGTCCAGGGAGTCCAGATATTCCGCTTCGTAGTTTTCTGTGTCCAGTTGTCGGATGTGGAAGTCCAGGGTGTCCAGGGATTCAGCTTCGTAGTTTTCTGTGTCCAGGTGTCGGATGTGGAAGTCCAGGGTGTCCAGGTATTCCGCTTCGTAGTTTCTTGTATCTAGGTACTGGATGTGGAAGTCCAGGGTGTTCAGATATTCCGCTTCGTAGTTTTCTGTGTCCAGTTGTCGGATGTGGAAGTTCAGGGTGTCCAGGTATTTCGCTTCGTAGTTTTCTGTGTCCAGGTGTCGGATGTGGAAGTTCAGGGTGTCCAGGTATTCCGCTTCGTAGTTTCTTGTATCTAGGTACTGGATGTGGAAGTCCAGGGTGTCCAGGTATTCCGCTTCGTAGTTTCTTGTATCTAGGTACTGGATGTGGAAGTCCAGGGTGTCCAGATATTCCGCTTCGTAGTCTTCTGTGTCCAGTTGTCGGATGTGGAAGTTCAGGGTGTCCAGGTATTTCGCTTCGTAGTTTTCTGTGTCCAGGTGTCGGATGTGGAAGTTCAGGGTGTCCAGGTATTCCGCTTCGTAGTTTCTTGTATCTAGGTATTGGATGTGGAAGTCCAGGGTGTCCAGGTATTCCGCTTCGTAGTTTCTTGTATCTAGGTACTGGATGTGGAAGTCCAGGATGTCCAGGTAGTCCGCTTCGTAGTTTTCTGTATCTAGGTGTCGGATGTGGAAGTCCAGGGTGTCCAGGTGTTCCGCTTCGTAGTTTCTTGTATCTAGGTACTGGATGTGGAAGTCCAGGGTGTCTAGATATTCCGCTTCGTAGTTTTCTGTGTCCAGTTGTCGGATGTGGAAGTTCAGGGTGTCCAGGTATACCGCTTCGTAGTTTCTTGTATCTAGGTACTGGATGTGGAAGTCCAGGGAGTCCAGATATTCCGCTTCATAGTTTTCTGTGTCCAGTTGTCGGATGTGGAAGTTCAAGGTGTCCAGGTATTTCGCTTCGTAGTTTTCTGTGTCCAGGTGTCGGATGTGGAAGTTCAGGGTGTCCAGGTATTCCGCTTCGTAGTTTCTTGTATCTAGGTACTGGATGTGGAAGTCCACGGTGTCCAGGTATTCCGCGTCGTAGTTTTCTGTGTCCAGGTGTCGGATGTGGAAGTTCAGGGTGTCCAGGTATTCCGCTTCGTAGTTTCTTGTATCTAGGTACTGTATGTGGAAGTCCAGGGTGTCCAGGTATTCCGCTTCGTAGTTTTCTGTGTCCAGGTGTCGGATGTGGAAGTCCAGGGTGTCCAGGTATTCCGCTTCGTAGTTTCTTGTATCTAGGTACTGGATGTGGAAGTCTAGGGTTTCCAGGTATTCCGCTTCGTAGTTTTCTGTATCTAGGTGTCGGATGTGGAAGTCCAGGGTGTCCATGTATTCCGCTCCGTAGTTTCTTGTATCTAGGTAGTGAATGCGGAAGTCCAGGGTGTCCAGGTATTCCGCTCGGTAGTTTCCTGTGTCCAGGTGTTGGATGTGGAAGTCCAGGGTATCCAGGTATTCCGCTACGTAGTTTTCTGTATCTAGGTGTCGGATGTGGAAGTTCAGGGTGTCTAGGTGTTCCGCTCCATAGTTTCTTGTATCTAGGTAGTGAATGCGGAAGTCCAGGGTGTCCAGGTATTCCGCTCGGTAGTTTCCTGTGTCCAGGTGTCGGATGTGGAAGTTCAGGGTGTCCAGGTATACCGCTTCGTAGTTTCTTGTATCTAGGTACTGGATGTGGAAGTCCAGGGTGTCCAGATATTCCGCTTCGTAGTTTTCTGTGTCCAGTTGTCGGATGTGGAAGTCCAGGGTGTCCATGGATTCCGCTTCGTAGTTTTATGTGTCCAGGTGTCGGATGTGGAAGTCCAGGGTGTCCAGGTATTCCGCTTCGTAGTTTCTTGTATCTAGGTACTGGATGTGGAAGTCCAGGGTGTCCAGATATTCCGCTTCGTAGTTTTCTGTGTCCAGTTGTCGGATGTGGATGTTCAGGGTGTCCAGGTATACCGCTTCGTAGTTTCTTGTATCTAGGTACTGGATGTGGAAGTCCAGGGAGTCCAGATATTCCGCTTCGTAGTTTTCTGTGTCCAGTTGTCGGATGTGGAAGTCCAGGGTGTCCAGGGATTCAGCTTCGTAGTTTTCTGTGTCCAGGTGTCGGATGTGGAAGTCCAGGGTGTCCAGGTATTCCGCTTCGTAGTTTCTTGTATCTAGGTACTGGATGTGGAAGTCCAGGGTGTCCAGATATTCCGCTTCGTAGTCTTCTGTGTCCAGTTGTCGGATGTGGAAGTTCAGGGTGTCCAGGTATTTCGCTTCGTAGTTTTCTGTGTCCAGGTGTCGGATGTGGAAGTTCAGGGTGTCCAGGTATTCCGCTTCGTAGTTTCTTGTATCTAGGTACTGGATTTGGAAGTCCAGGGTGTCCAGGTATTCCGCTTCGTAATTTCTTGTATCTAGGTACTGGATGTGGAAGTCCAGGATGTCCAGGTAGTCCGCTTCGTAGTTTTCTGTATCTAGGTGTCGGATGTGGAAGTCCAGGGTGTCCAGGTGTTCCGCTTCGTAGTTTTTGTATCTAGGTACTGGATGTGGAAGTCCAGGGTGTCTAGATATTCCGCTTCGTAGTTTTCTGTGTCCAGTTGTCGGATGTGGAAGTTCAGGGTGTCCAGGTATTTCGCTTCGTAGTTTTCTGTGTCCAGGTGTCGGATGTGGAAGTTCAGGGTGTCCAGGTATTCCGCTTCGTAGTTTCTTGTATCTAGGTACTGGATGTGGAAGTCCACGGTGTCCAGGTATTCCGCGTCGTAGTTTTCTGTGTCCAGGTGTCGGATGTGGAAGTTCAGGGTGTCCAGGTATTCCGCTTCGTAGTTTCTTGTATCTAGGTACTGTATGTGGAAGTCCAGGGTGTCCAGGTATTCCGCTTCGTATTTTTCTGTGTCCAGGTGTCGGATGTGGAAGTCCAGGGTGTCCAGGTATTCCGCTTCGTAGTTTCTTGTATCTAGGTACTGGATGTGGAAGTCTAGGGTGTCCAGGTATTCCGCTTCGTAGTTTTCTGTATCTAGGTGTCGGATGTGGAAGTCCAGGGTGTCCATGTATTCCGCTCCGTAGTTTCTTGTATCTAGGTAGTGAATGCGGAAGTCCAGGGTGTCCAGGTATTCCGCTCGGTAGTTTCCTGTGTCCAGGTGTTGGATGTGGAAGTCCAGGGTATCCAGGTATTCCGCTACGTAGTTTTCTGTATCTAGGTGTCGGATGTGGAAGTTCAGGGTGTCTAGGTGTTCCGCTCCATAGTTTCTTGTATCTAGGTAGTGAATGCGGAAGTCCAGGGTGTCCAGGTATTCCGCTCGGTAGTTTCCTGTGTCCAGGTGTCGGATGTGGAAGTTCAGGGTGTCCAGGTATACCGCTTCGTAGTTTCTTGTATCTAGGTACTGGATGTGGAAATCCAGGGTGTCCAGATATTCCGCTTCGTAGTTTTCTGTGTCCAGGTGTCGGATGTGGAAGTCCAGGGTGTCCAGGTATTCCGCTCCGTAGTTTCTTGTATCTAGGTACTGGATGTGGAAGTCCAGTTTGTCCAGATATTCCGCTTCGTAGTTTTCTGTGTCCAGTTGTCGGATGTGGAAGTTCAGGGTGTCCAGGTATACCGCTTCGTAGTTTCTTGTATCTAGGTACTGGATGTGGAAGATCAGGGTGTCCAGGTATACCGCTTCGTAGTTTCTTGTATCTAGGTACTGGATGTGGAAGTCCAGGGAGTCCAGATATTCCGCTTCGTAGTTTTCTGTGTCCAGTTGTCGGATGTGGAAGTCCAGGGTGTCCAGGGATTCAGCTTCGTAGTTTTCTGTGTCCAGGTGTCGGATGTGGAAGTCCAGGGTGTCCAGGTATTCCGCTTCGTAGTTTCTTGTATCTAGGTACTGGATGTGGAAGTCCAGGGTGTTCAGATATTCCGCTTCGTAGTTTTCTGTGTCCAGTTGTCGGATGTGGAAGTTCAGGGTGTCCAGGTATTTCGCTTCGTAGTTTTCTGTGTCCAGGTGTCGGATGTGGAAGTTCAGGGTGTCCAGGTATTCCGCTTCGTAGTTTCTTGTATCTAGGTACTGGATGTGGAAGTCCAGGGTGTCCAGGTATTCCGCTTCGTAGTTTCTTGTATCTAGGTACTGGATGTGGAAGTCCAGGGTGTCCAGATATTCCGCTTCGTAGTCTTCTGTGTCCAGTTGTCGGATGTGGAAGTTCAGGGTGTCCAGGTATTTCGCTTCGTAGTTTTCTGTGTCCAGGTGTCGGATGTGGAAGTTCAGGGTGTCCAGGTATTCCGCTTCGTAGTTTCTTGTATCTAGGTACTGGATGTGGAAGTCCAGGGTGTCCAGGTATTCCGCTTCGTAGTTTCTTGTATCTAGGTACTGGATGTGGAAGTCCAGGATGTCCAGGTAGTCCGCTTCGTAGTTTTCTGTATCTAGGTGTCGGATGTGGAAGTCCAGGGTGTCCAGGTGTTCCGCTTCGTAGTTTCTTGTATCTAGGCACTGTATGTGGAAGTCCAGGGTGTCCAGGTATTCCGCTTCGTAGTTTTCTGTGTCCAGGTGTCGGATGTGGAAGTCCAGGGTGTCCAGGTATTCCGCTTCGTAGTTTCTTGTATCTAGGTACTGGATGTGGAAGTCTAGGGTGTCCAGGTATTCCGCTTCGTAGTTTTCTGTATCTAGGTGTCGGATGTGGAAGTCCAGGGTGTCCATGTATTCCGCTCCGTAGTTTCTTGTATCTAGGTAGTGAATGCGGAAGTCCAGGGTGTCCAGGTATTCCGCTCGGTAGTTTCCTGTGTCCAGGTGTTGGATGTGGAAGTCCAGGGTATCCAGGTATTCCGCTACGTAGTTTTCTGTATCTAGGTGTCGGATGTGGAAGTTCAGGGTGTCTAGGTGTTCCGCTCCATAGTTTCTTGTATCTAGGTAGTGAATGCGGAAGTCCAGGGTGTCCAGGTATTCCGCTCGGTAGTTTCCTGTGTCCAGGTGTCGGATGTGGAAGTTCAGGGTGTCCAGGTATACCGCTTCGTAGTTTCTTGTATCTAGGTACTGGATGTGGAAATCCAGGGTGTCCAGATATTCCGCTTCGTAGTTTTCTGTGTCCAGGTGTCGGATGTGGAAGTCCAGGGTGTCCAGGTATTCCGCTCCGTAGTTTCTTGTATCTAGGTACTGGATGTGGAAGTCCAGTTTGTCCAGATATTCCGCTTCGTAGTTTTCTGTGTCCAGTTGTCGGATGTGGAAGTTCAGGGTGTCCAGGTATACCGCTTCGTAGTTTCTTGTATCTAGGTACTGGATGTGGAAGATCAGGGTGTCCAGGTATACCGCTTCGTAGTTTCTTGTATCTAGGTACTGGATGTGGAAGTCCAGGGAGTCCAGATATTCCGCTTCGTAGTTTTCTGTGTCCAGTTGTCGGATGTGGAAGTCCAGGGTGTCCAGGGATTCAGCTTCGTAGTTTTCTGTGTCCAGGTGTCGGATGTGGAAGTCCAGGGTGTCCAGGTATTCCGCTTCGTAGTTTCTTGTATCTAGGTACTGGATGTGGAAGTCCAGGGTGTTCAGATATTCCGCTTCGTAGTTTTCTGTGTCCAGTTGTCGGATGTGGAAGTTCAGGGTGTCCAGGTATTTCGCTTCGTAGTTTTCTGTGTCCAGGTGTCGGATGAGGAAGTCCAGGGTGTCCAGGTATTCCGCTTCGTAGTTTCTTGTATCTAGGTACTGGATGTGGAAGTCCAGGGTGTCCAGGTATTCCGCTTCGTAGTTTCTTGTATCTAGGTACTGGATGTGGAAGTCCAGGGTGTCCAGATATTCCGCTTCGTAGTCTTCTGTGTCCAGTTGTCGGATGTGGAAGTTCAGGGTGTCCAGGTATTTCGCTTCGTAGTTTTCTGTGTCCAGGTGTCGGATGTGGAAGTTCAGGGTGTCCAGGTATTCCGCTTCGTAGTTTCTTGTATCTAGGTACTGGATGTGGAAGTCCAGGGTGTCCAGGTATTCCGCTTCGTAGTTTCTTGTATCTAGGTACTGGATGTGGAAGTCCAGGATGTCCAGGTAGTCCGCTTCGTAGTTTTCTGTATCTAGGTGTCGGATGTGGAAGTCCAGGGTGTCCAGGTGTTCCGCTTCGTAGTTTCTTGTATCTAGGTACTGGATGTGGAAGTCCAGGGTGTCTAGATATTCCGCTTCGTAGTTTTCTGTGTCCAGTTGTCGGATGTGGAAGATCAGGGTGTCCAGGTATACCGCTTCGTAGTTTCTTGTATCTAGGTACTGGATGTGGAAGTCCAGGGAGTCCAGATATTCCGCTTCGTAGTTTTCTGTGTCCAGTTGTCGGATGTGGAAGTCCAGGGTCTCCGGGGATTCCGCTTCGTAGTTTTCTGTGTCCAGTTGTCGGATGTGGAAGTCCAGGGTATCCAGGTATTCCGCTACGTAGTTTTCTGTATCTAGGTGTCGGATGTGGAAGTTCAGGGTGTCCAGGTAGTCCGCTTCGTAGTTTTCTGTATCTAGGTGTCGGATGTGGAAGTCCAGGGTGTCCAGGTGTTCCGCTCCATAGTTTCTTGTGTCTAGGTACTGGATGTGGAAGTCCAGGGTGTCCAGGTATTCCGCTTCGTAGTTTTCTGTATCTAGGTGTCGGATGTGGAAGTCCAGGGTATCCAGGTATTCCGCTACGTAGTTTTCTGTATCTAGGTGTCGGATGTGGAAGTTCAGTGTGTCCAGGTAGTCCGCTTCGTAGTTTTCTGTATCTAGGTGTCGGATGTGGAAGTCCAGGGTGTCCAGGTATTCCGCTTCGTAGTTTTCTGTATCTAGGTGTCGGATGTGGAAGTCCAGGGTGTCCATGTATTGCGCTCCGTAGTTTCTTGTATCTAGGTAGTGAATGCGGAAGTCCAGGGTGTCCAGGTATTCCGCTCGGTAGTTTCCTGTGTCCAGGTGTTGGATGTGGAAGTCCAGGGTATCCAGGTATTCCGCTACGTAGTTTTCTGTATCTAGGTGTCGGATGTGGAAGTTCAGGGTGTCTAGGTGTTCCGCTGCATAGTTTCTTGTATCTAGGTAGTGAATGCGGAAGTCCAGGGTGTCCAGGTATTCCGCTCGGTAGTTTCCTGTGTCCAGGTGTCGGATGTGGAAGTTCAGGGTGTCCAGGTATACCGCTTCCTAGTTTCTTGTATCTAGGTACTGGATGTGGAAGTCCAGGGTGTCCAGATATTCCGCTTCGTAGTTTTCTGTGTCCAGTTGTCGGATGTGGAAGTCCAGGGTGTCCATGGATTCCGCTTCGTAGTTTCCTGTGTCCAGGTGTCGGATGTGGAAGTTCAGGGTGTCCAGGTATACCGCTTCGTAGTTTCTTGTATCTAGGTACTGGATGTGGAAGTCCAGGGTGTCCAGATATTCCGCTTCGTAGTTTTCTGTGTCCAGTTGTCGGATGTGGAAGTTCAGGGTGTCCAGGTATACCGCTTCGTAGTTTCTTGTATCTAGGTACTGGATGTGGAAGTCCAGGGAGTCCAGATATTCCGCTTCGTAGTTTTCTGTGTCCAGTTGTCGGATGTGGAAGTCCAGGGTGTCCAGGGATTCCGCTTCGTAGTTTTCTGTGTCCAGGTGTCGGATGTGGAAGTCCAGGGTGTCCAGGTATTCCGCTTCGTAGTTTCTTGTATCTAGGTACTGGATGTGGAAGTCCAGGGTGTCCAGATATTCCGCTTCGTAGTTTTCTGTGTCCAGTTGTCGGATGTGGAAGTTCAGGGTGTCCAGGTATTTCGCTTCGTAGTTTTCTGTGTCCAGGTGTCGGATGTGGAAGTTCAGGGTGTCCAGGTATTCCGCTTCGTAGTTTCTTGTATCTAGGTACTGGATGTGGAAGTCCAGGGTGTCCAGGTATTCCGCTTCGTAGTTTCTTGTATCTAGCTACTGGATGTGGAAGTCCAGGATGTCCAGATATTCCGCTTCGTAGTTTTCTGTGTCCAGTTGTCGGATGTGGAAGTTCAGGGTGTCCAGGTATTTCGCTTCGTAGTTTTCTGTGTCCAGGTGTCGGATGTGGAAGTTCAGGGTGTCCAGGTATTCCGCTTCGTAGTTTCTTGTGTCTAGGTACTGGATGTGGAAGTCCAGGGTGTCCAGATATTCCGCTTCGTAGTTTTCTGTGTCCAGTTGTCGGATGTGGAAGTCCAGGGTGTGCAGGTATTCCGCTTCGTAGTTTCTTGTATCTAGGTACTGGATGTGGAAGTCCAGGGTGTCCAGATATTCCGCTTCGTAGTTTTCTGTGTCCAGTTGTCGGATGTGGAAGTTCAGGGTGTCCAGGTATTTCGCTTCGTAGTTTTCTGTGTCCAGCTGTCGGATGTGGAAGTTCAGGGTGTCCAGGTATTCCGCTTCGTAGTTTCTTGTATCTAGGTACTGGATGTGGAAGTCCAGGGTGTCCAGGTATTCCGCTTCGTAGTTTCTTGTATCTAGGTACTGGATGTGGAAGTCCAGGGTGTCCAGATATTCCGCTTCGTATTCTTCTGTGTCCAGTTGTCGGATGTGGAAGTTCAGGGTGTCCAGGTATTTCGCTTCGTAGTTTTCTGTGTCCAGGTGTCGGATGTGGAAGTTCAGGGTGTCCAGGTATTCCGCTTCGTAGTTTCTTGTATCTAGGTACTGGATGTGGAAGTCCAGGGTGTCCAGGTATTCCGCTTCGTAGTTTCTTGTATCTAGGTACTGGATGTGGAAGTCCAGGGTGTCCAGATATTCCGCTTCGTATTCTTCTGTGTCCAGTTGTCGGATGTGGAAGTTCAGGGTGTCCAGGTATTTCGCTTCGTAGTTTTCTGTGTCCAGGTATCGGATGTGGAAGTTCAGGGTGTCCAGGTATTCCGCTTCGTAGTTTCTTGTATCTAGGTACTGGATGTGGAAGTCCACGGTGTCCAGGTATTCCGCGTCGTAGTTTTCTGTGTCCAGGTGTCGGATGTGGAAGTTCAGGGTGTCCAGGTATTCCGCTTCGTAGTTTCTTGTATCTAGGTAGTGAATGCGGAAGTCCAGGGTGTCCAGGTATTCCGCTCGGTAGTTTCCTGTGTCCAGGTGTTGGATGTGGAAGTCCAGGGTATCCAGGTATTCCGCTACGTAGTTTTCTGTATCTAGGTGTCGGATGTGGAAGTTCAGGGTGTCCAGGTATTCCGCTTCGTAGTTTTCTGTGTCCAGGTGTCGGATGTGGAAGTCCAGGGTGTCCAGGTATTCCGCTTCGTCGTTTCTTGTATCTAGGTACTGGATGTGGAAGTCCAGGGTGTCCAGATATTCCGCTTCGTAGTTTTCTGTATCTAGGTGTCGGATGTGGAAGTTCAGGGTGTCCAGGTATACCGCTTCGTAGTTTCTTGTATCTAGGTAGTGGATGTGGAAGTCCAGGGAGTCCAGATATTCCGCTTCGTAGTTTTCTGTGTCCAGTTGTCGGATGTGGAAGTCCAGGGTGTCCAGGTATTCCGCTTCGTAGTTTCTTGTATCTAGGTACTGGATGTGGAAGTCCAGGGTGTCCAGATATTCCGCATCGTAGTTTTCTGTGTCCAGTTGTCGGATGTGGAAGTTCAGGGTGTCCAGGTATTTCGCTTCGTAGTTTTCTGTGTCCAGGTGTCGGATGTGGAAGTTCAGGGTGTCCAGGTATTCCGCTTCGTAGTTTCTTGTATCTAGGTACTGGATGTGGAAGTCCAGGGTGTCCAGGTATTCCGCTTCGTAGTTTCTTGTATCTAGGTACTGGATGTGGAAGTCCAGGGTGTCCAGATATTCCGCTTCGTATTCTTCTGTGTCCAGTTGTCGGATGTGGAAGTTCAGGGTGTCCAGGTATTTCGCTTTGTAGTTTTCTGTGTCCAGGTGTCGGATGTGGAAGTTCAGGGTTTCCAGGTATTCCGCTTCGTAGTTTCTTGTATCTAGGTACTGGATGTGGAAGTCCAGGGTGTCCAGGTATTCCGCTTCGTAGTTTCTTGTATCTAGGTACTGGATGTGGAAGTCCAGGATGTCCAGATATTCCGCTTCGTAGTTTTCTGTGTCCAGTTGTCGGATGTGGAAGTTCAGGGTGTCCAGGTATTCCGCTTCGTAGTTTCTTGTGTCTAGGTACTGGATGTGGAAGTCCAGGGTGTCCAGATATTCCGCTTCGTAGTTTTCTGTGTCTAGGTGTCGGATGTGGAAGTTCAGGGTGTCCAGGTAGTCCGCTTCGTAGTTTTCTGTATCTAGGTGTCGGATGTGGAAGTCCAGGGTGTCCAGGTATTCCGCTTCGTAGTTTTCTGTATCTAGGTGTCGGATGTGGAAGTCCAGGGTGTTAATGTATTCCGCTCCGTAGTTTCTTGTGTCTAGGTACTGGATGTGGAAGTCCAGGGTGTCCAGGTATTCCGCTTCGTAGTTTTCTGTATCTAGGTGTCGGATGTGGAAGTCCAGGGTGTCCAGATATTCCGCTTCGTAGTTTTCTGTGTCCAGTTGTCGGATGTGGAAGTTCAGGGTGTCCAGGTATTTCGCTTCGTAGTTTTCTGTGTCCAGGTGTCGGATGTGGAAGTTCAGGGTGTCCAGGTATTCCGCTTCGTAGTTTCTTGTATCTAGGTACTGGATGTGGAAGTCCAGGGTGTCCAGGTATTCCGCTTCGTAGTTTCTTGTATCTAGGTACTGGATGTGGAAGTCCAGGGTGTCCAGATATTCCGCTTCGTATTCTTCTGTGTCCAGTTGTCGGATGTGGAAGTTCAGGGTGTCCAGGTATTTCGCTTTGTAGTTTTCTGTGTCCAGGTGTCGGATGTGGAAGTTCAGGGTTTCCAGGTATTCCGCTTCGTAGTTTCTTGTATCTAGGTACTGGATGTGGAAGTCCAGGGTGTCCAGGTATTCCGCTTCGTAGTTTCTTGTATCTAGGTACTGGATGTGGAAGTCCAGGATGTCCAGATATTCCGCTTCGTAGTTTTCTGTGTCCAGTTGTCGGATGTGGAAGTTCAGGGTGTCCAGGTATTCCGCTTCGTAGTTTCTTGTGTCTAGGTACTGGATGTGGAAGTCCAGGGTGTCCAGATATTCCGCTTCGTAGTTTTCTGTGTCTAGGTGTCGGATGTGGAAGTTCAGGGTGTCCAGGTAGTCCGCTTCGTAGTTTTCTGTATCTAGGTGTCGGATGTGGAAGTCCAGGGTGTCCAGGTATTCCGCTTCGTAGTTTTCTGTATCTAGGTGTCGGATGTGGAAGTCCAGGGTGTTAATGTATTCCGCTCCGTAGTTTCTTGTATCTAGGTAGTGAATGCGGAAGTCCAGGGTGTCCAGGTATTCCGCTCGGTAGTTTCCTGTGTCCAGGTGTTGGATGTGGAAGTCCAGGGTATCCAGGTATTCCGCTCGGTAGTTTCCTGTGTCCAGGTGTTGGATGTGGAAGTCCAGGGTATCCAGGTATTCCGCTACGTAGTTTTCTGTATCTAGGTGTCGGATGTGGAAGTTCAGGGTGTCCAGGTATTCCGCTTCGTAGTTTTCTGTGTCCAGGTGTCGGATGTGGAAGTCCAGGGTGTCCAGGTATTCCGCTTCGTCGTTTCTTGTATCTAGGTACTGGATGTGGAAGTCCAGGGTGTCCAGATATTCCGCTTCGTAGTTTTCTGTATCTAGGTGTCGGATGTGGAAGTTCAGGGTGTCCAGGTATACCGCTTCGTAGTTTCTTGTATCTAGGTAGTGGATGTGGAAGTCCAGGGAGTCCAGATATTCCGCTTCGTAGTTTTCTGTGTCCAGTTGTCGGATGTGGAAGTCCAGGGTGTCCAGGTATTCCGCTTCGTAGTTTCTTGTATCTAGGTACTGGATGTGGAAGTCCAGGGTGTCCAGATATTCCGCTTCGTAGTTTTCTGTGTCCAGTTGTCGGATGTGGAAGTTCAGGGTGTCCAGGTATTTCGCTTCGTAGTTTTCTGTGTCCAGGTGTCGGATGTGGAAGTTCAGGGTGTCCAGGTATTCCGCTTCGTAGTTTCTTGTATCTAGGTACTGGATGTGGAAGTCCAGGGTGTCCAGATATTCCGCTTCGTATTCTTCTGTGTCCAGTTGTCGGATGTGGAAGTTCAGGGTGTCCAGGTATTTCGCTTTGTAGTTTTCTGTGTCCAGGTGTCGGATGTGGAAGTTCAGGGTTTCCAGGTATTCCGCTTCGTAGTTTCTTGTATCTAGGTACTGGATGTGGAAGTCCAGGGTGTCCAGGTATTCCGCTTCGTAGTTTCTTGTATCTAGGTACTGGATGTGGAAGTCCAGGATGTCCAGATATTCCGCTTCGTAGTTTTCTGTGTCCAGTTGTCGGATGTGGAAGTTCAGGGTGTCCAGGTATTCCGCTTCGTAGTTTCTTGTGTCTAGGTACTGGATGTGGAAGTCCAGGGTGTCCAGATATTCCGCTTCGTAGTTTTCTGTGTCTAGGTGTCGGATGTGGAAGTTCAGGGTGTCCAGGTAGTCCGCTTCGTAGTTTTCTGTATCTAGGTGTCGGATGTGGAAGTCCAGGGTGTCCAGGTATTCCGCTTCGTAGTTTTCTGTATCTAGGTGTCGGATGTGGAAGTCCAGGGTGTTAATGTATTCCGCTCCGTAGTTTCTTGTGTCTAGGTACTGGATGTGGAAGTCCAGGGTGTCCAGGTATTCCGCTTCGTAGTTTTCTGTATCTAGGTGTCGGATGTGGAAGTCCAGGGTGTCCAGATATTCCGCTTCGTAGTTTTCTGTGTCCAGTTGTCGGATGTGGAAGTTCAGGGTGTCCAGGTATTTCGCTTCGTAGTTTTCTGTGTCCAGGTGTCGGATGTGGAAGTTCAGGGTGTCCAGGTATTCCGCTTCGTAGTTTCTTGTATCTAGGTACTGGATGTGGAAGTCCAGGGTGTCCAGGTATTCCGCTTCGTAGTTTCTTGTATCTAGGTACTGGATGTGGAAGTCCAGGGTGTCCAGATATTCCGCTTCGTATTCTTCTGTGTCCAGTTGTCGGATGTGGAAGTTCAGGGTGTCCAGGTATTTCGCTTTGTAGTTTTCTGTGTCCAGGTGTCGGATGTGGAAGTTCAGGGTTTCCAGGTATTCCGCTTCGTAGTTTCTTGTATCTAGGTACTGGATGTGGAAGTCCAGGGTGTCCAGGTATTCCGCTTCGTAGTTTCTTGTATCTAGGTACTGGATGTGGAAGTCCAGGATGTCCAGATATTCCGCTTCGTAGTTTTCTGTGTCCAGTTGTCGGATGTGGAAGTTCAGGGTGTCCAGGTATTCCGCTTCGTAGTTTCTTGTGTCTAGGTACTGGATGTGGAAGTCCAGGGTGTCCAGATATTCCGCTTCGTAGTTTTCTGTGTCTAGGTGTCGGATGTGGAAGTTCAGGGTGTCCAGGTAGTCCGCTTCGTAGTTTTCTGTATCTAGGTGTCGGATGTGGAAGTCCAGGGTGTCCAGGTATTCCGCTTCGTAGTTTTCTGTATCTAGGTGTCGGATGTGGAAGTCCAGGGTGTTAATGTATTCCGCTCCGTAGTTTCTTGTATCTAGGTAGTGAATGCGGAAGTCCAGGGTGTCCAGGTATTCCGCTCGGTAGTTTCCTGTGTCCAGGTGTTGGATGTGGAAGTCCAGGGTATCCAGGTATTCCGCTCGGTAGTTTCCTGTGTCCAGGTGTTGGATGTGGAAGTCCAGGGTATCCAGGTATTCCGCTACGTAGTTTTCTGTATCTAGGTGTCGGATGTGGAAGTTCAGGGTGTCCAGGTATTCCGCTTCGTAGTTTTCTGTGTCCAGGTGTCGGATGTGGAAGTCCAGGGTGTCCAGGTATTCCGCTTCGTCGTTTCTTGTATCTAGGTACTGGATGTGGAAGTCCAGGGTGTCCAGATATTCCGCTTCGTAGTTTTCTGTATCTAGGTGTCGGATGTGGAAGTTCAGGGTGTCCAGGTATACCGCTTCGTAGTTTCTTGTATCTAGGTAGTGGATGTGGAAGTCCAGGGAGTCCAGATATTCCGCTTCGTAGTTTTCTGTGTCCAGTTGTCGGATGTGGAAGTCCAGGGTGTCCAGGTATTCCGCTTCGTAGTTTCTTGTATCTAGGTACTGGATGTGGAAGTCCAGGGTGTCCAGATATTCCGCTTCGTAGTTTTCTGTGTCCAGTTGTCGGATGTGGAAGTTCAGGGTGTCCAGGTATTTCGCTTCGTAGTTTTCTGTGTCCAGGTGTCGGATGTGGAAGTTCAGGGTGTCCAGGTATTCCGCTTCGTAGTTTCTTGTATCTAGGTACTGGATGTGGAAGTCCAGGGTGTCCAGGTATTCCGCTTCGTAGTTTCTTGTATCTAGGTACTGGATGTGGAAGTCCAGGGTGTCCAGATATTCCGCTTCGTATTCTTCTGTGTCCAGTTGTCGGATGTGGAAGTTCAGGGTGTCCAGGTATTCCGCTTCGTAGTTTCTTGTGTCTAGGTACTGGATGTGGAAGTCCAGGGTGTCCAGATATTCCGCTTCGTAGTTTTCTGTGTCTAGGTGTCGGATGTGGAAGTTCAGGGTGTCCAGGTAGTCCGCTTCGTAGTTTTCTGTATCTAGGTGTCGGATGTGGAAGTCCAGGGTGTCCAGGTATTCCGCTTCGTAGTTTTCTGTATCTAGGTGTCGGATGTGGAAGTCCAGGGTGTTAATGTATTCCGCTCCGTAGTTTCTTGTATCTAGGTAGTGAATGCGGAAGTCCAGGGTGTCCAGGTATTCCGCTCGGTAGTTTCCTGTGTCCAGGTGTTGGATGTGGAAGTCCAGGGTATCCAGGTATTCCGCTACGTAGTTTTCTGTATCTAGGTGTCGGATGTGGAAGTTCAGGGTGTCTAGGTGTTCCGCTCCATAGTTTCTTGTATCTAGGTAGTGAATGCGGAAGTCCAGGGTGTCCAGGTATTCCGCTCGGTAGTTTCCTGTGTCCAGGTGTCGGATGTGGAAGTTCAGGGTGTCCAGGTATACCGCTTCGTAGTTTCTTGTATCTAGGTACTGGATGTGGAAGTCCAGGCTGTCCAGATATTCCGCTTCGTAGTTTTCTGTGTCCAGTTGTCGGATGTGGAAGTCCAGGGTGTCCATGGATTCCGCTTCGTAGTTTTCTTTGTCCAGGTGTCGGATGTGGAAGTCCAGGGTGTCCAGGTATTCCGCTTCGTAGTTTCTTGTATCTAGGTACTGGATGTGGAAGTCCAGGGTGTCCAGATATTCCGCTTCGTAGTTTTCTGTGTCCAGTTGTCGGATGTGGAAGTTCAGGGTGTCCAGGTGTTCCGCTCCATAGTTTCTTGTGTCTAGGTACTGGATGTGGAAGTCCAGGGTGTCCAGGTATTCCGCTTCGTAGTTTTCTGTATCTAGGTGTCGGATGTGGAAGTCCAGGGTATCCATGTATTCCGCTCCGTAGTTTCTTGTATCTAGGTAGTGAATGCGGAAGTCCAGGGTGTCCAGGTATTCCGCTCGGTAGTTTCCTGTGTCCAGGTGTTGGATGTGGAAGTCCAGGGTATCCAGGTATTCCGCTACGCAGTTTTCTGTATCTAGGTGTCGGATGTGGAAGTTCAGGTTGTCTAGGTGTTCCGCTCCATAGTTTCTTGTGTCTAGGTACTGGATGTGGAAGTCCAGGGTGTCCAGGTATTCCGCTTCGTAGTTTTCTGTATCTAGGTGTCGGATGTGGAAGTCCAGGGTGTCCATGTATTCCGGTCCGTAGTTTCTTGTATCTAGGTAGTGAATGCGGAAGTCCAGGGTGTCCAGGTATTCCGCTCGGTAGTTTCCTGTGTCCAGGTGTTGGATGTGGAAGTCCAGGGTATCCAGGTATTCCGCTACGTAGTTTTCTGTATCTAGGTGTCAGATGTGGAAGTTCAGGGTGTCTAGGTGTTCCGCTCCATAGTTTCTTGTGTCTAGGTACTGGATGTGGAAGTCCAGGGTGTCCAGGTATTCCGCTTCGTAGTTTTCTGTATCTAGGTGTCGGATGTGGAAGTCCAGGGTGTCCATGTATTCCGGTCCGTAGTTTCTTGTATCTAGGTAGTGAATGCGGAAGTCCAGGGTGTCCAGGTATTCCGCTCGGTAGTTTCCTGTGTCCAGGTGTCGGATGTGGAAGTTCAGGGTGTCCAGGTATACCGCTTCGTAGTTTCTTGTATCTAGGTACTGGATGTGGAAGTCCAGGGTGTCCAGATATTCCGCTTCGTAGTTTTCTGTGTCCAGTTGTCGGATGTGGAAGTCCAGGGTATCCAGGTATTCCGCTACGTAGTTTTCTGTATCTAGGTGTCGGATGTGGAAGTTCAGGGTGTCCAGGTAGTCCGCTTCGTAGTTTTCTGTATCTAGGTGTCGGATGTGGAAGTCCAGGGTGTCCAGGTGTTCCGCTCCATAGTTTCTTGTGTCTAGGTACTGGATGTGGAAGTCCAGGGTGTCCAGGTATTCCGCTTCGTAGTTTTCTGTATCTAGGTGTCGGATGTGGAAGTCCAGGGTATCCAGGTATTCCGCTACGTAGTTTTCTGTATCTAGGTGTCGGATGTGGAAGTTCAGGGTGTCCAGGTAGTCCACTTCGTAGTTTTCTGTATCTAGGTGTCGGATGTGGAAGTCCAGGGTGTCCAGGTATTCCGCTTCGTAGTTTTCTGTATCTAGGTGTCGGATGTGGAAGTCCAGGGTGTTAATGTATTCCGCTCCGTAGTTTCTTGTATCTAGGTAGTGAATGCGGAAGTCCAGGGTGTCCAGGTATTCCGCTCGGTAGTTTCCTGTGTCCAGGTGTTGGATGTGGAAGTCCAGGGTATCCAGGTATTCCGCTACGTAGTTTTCTGTATCTAGGTGTCGGATGTGGAAGTTCAGGGTGTCCAGGTATACCGCTTCGTAGTTTCTTGTATCTAGGTACTGGATGTGGAAGTCCAGGGTGTCCAGATATTCCGCTTCGTAGTTTTCTGTGTCCAGTTGTCGGATGTGGAAGTCCAGGGTGTCCATGGATTCCGCTTCGTAGTTTCTTGTATCTAGGTACTGGATGTGGAAGTCCAGGGTGTCCAGATATTCCGCTTCGTATTCTTCTGTGTCCAGTTGTCGGATGTGGAAGTTCAGGGTGTCCAGGTATTTCGCTTTGTAGTTTTCTGTGTCCAGGTGTCGGATGTGGAAGTTCAGGGTTTCCAGGTATTCCGCTTCGTAGTTTCTTGTATCTAGGTACTGGATGTGGAAGTCCAGGGTGTCCAGGTATTCCGCTTCGTAGTTTCTTGTATCTAGGTACTGGATGTGGAAGTCCAGGATGTCCAGATATTCCGCTTCGTAGTTTTCTGTGTCCAGTTGTCGGATGTGGAAGTTCAGGGTGTCCAGGTATTCCGCTTCGTAGTTTCTTGTGTCTAGGTACTGGATGTGGAAGTCCAGGGTGTCCAGATATTCCGCTTCGTAGTTTTCTGTGTCTAGGTGTCGGATGTGGAAGTTCAGGGTGTCCAGGTAGTCCGCTTCGTAGTTTTCTGTATCTAGGTGTCGGATGTGGAAGTCCAGGGTGTCCAGGTATTCCGCTTCGTAGTTTTCTGTATCTAGGTGTCGGATGTGGAAGTCCAGGGTGTTAATGTATTCCGCTCCGTAGTTTCTTGTATCTAGGTAGTGAATGCGGAAGTCCAGGGTGTCCAGGTATTCCGCTCGGTAGTTTCCTGTGTCCAGGTGTTGGATGTGGAAGTCCAGGGTATCCAGGTATTCCGCTCGGTAGTTTCCTGTGTCCAGTTGTTGGATGTGGAAGTCCAGGGTATCCAGGTATTCCGCTACGTAGTTTTCTGTATCTAGGTGTCGGATGTGGAAGTTCAGGGTGTCCAGGTATTCCGCTTCGTAGTTTTCTGTGTCCAGGTGTCGGATGTGGAAGTCCAGGGTGTCCAGGTATTCCGCTTCGTCGTTTCTTGTATCTAGGTACTGGATGTGGAAGTCCAGGGTGTCCAGATATTCCGCTTCGTAGTTTTCTGTATCTAGGTGTCGGATGTGGAAGTTCAGGGTGTCCAGGTATACCGCTTCGTAGTTTCTTGTATCTAGGTAGTGGATGTGGAAGTCCAGGGAGTCCAGATATTCCGCTTCGTAGTTTTCTGTGTCCAGTTGTCGGATGTGGAAGTCCAGGGTATCCAGGTATTCCGCTTCGTATTTTCTTGTATCTAGGTACTGGATGTGGAAGTCCAGGGTGTCCAGATATTCCGCTTCGTATTCTTCTGTGTCCAGTTGTCGGATGTGGAAGTTCAGGGTGTCCAGTTATTTCGCTTCGTAGTTTTCTGTGTCCAGGTGTCGGATGTGGAAGTTCAGGGTGTCCAGGTATTCCGCTTCGTAGTTTCTTGTATCTAGGTACTGGATGTGGAAGTCCAGGGTGTCCAGGTATTCCGCTTCGTAGTTTCTTGTATCTAGGTACTGGATGTGGAAGTCCAGGATGTCCAGATATTCCGCTTCGTAGTTTTCTGTGTCCAGTTGTCGGATGTGGAAGTTCAGGGTGTCCAGGTATTTCGCTTCGTAGTTTTCTGTGTCCAGGTGTCGGATGTGGAAGTTCAGGGTGTCCAGGTATTCCGCTTCGTAGTTTCTTGTGTCTAGGTACTGGATGTGGAAGTCCAGGATGTCCAGATATTCCGCTTCGTAGTTTTCTGTGTCCAGTTGTCGGATGTGGAAGTTCAGGGTGTCCAGGTATTTCGCTTCGTAGTTTTCTGTGTCCAGGTGTCGGATGTGGAAGTTCAGGGTGTCCAGGTATTCCGCTTCGTAGTTTCTTGTGTCTAGGTACTGGATGTGGAAGTCCAGGGTGTCCAGATATTCCGCTTCGTATTCTTCTGTGTCCAGTTGTCGGATGTGGAAGTTCAGGGTGTCCAGGTATTTCGCTTCGTAGTTTTCTGTGTCCAGGTGTCGGATGTGGAAGTTCAGGGTGTCCAGGTATTCCGCTTCGTAGTTTCTTGTATCTAGGTACTGGATGTGGAAGTCCAGGGTGTCCAGGTATTCCGCTTCGTAGTTTCTTGTATCTAGGTACTGGATGTGGAAGTCCAGGGTGTCCAGATATTCCGCTTCGTATTCTTCTGTGTCCAGTTGTCGGATGTGGAAGTTCAGGGTGTCCAGGTATTTCGCTTCGTAGTTTTCTGTGTCCAGGTGTCGGATGTGGAAGTTCAGGGTGTCCAGGTATTCCGCTTCGTAGTTTCTTGTATCTAGGTACTGGATGTGGAAGTCCACGGTGTCCAGGTATTCCGCGTCGTAGTTTTCTGTGTCCAGGTGTCGGATGTGGAAGTTCAGGGTGTCCAGGTATTCCGCTTCGTAGTTTCTTGTATCTAGGTAGTGAATGCGGAAGTCCAGGGTGTCCAGGTATTCCGCTCGGTAGTTTCCTGTGTCCAGGTGTTGGATGTGGAAGTCCAGGGTATCCAGGTATTCCGCTACGTAGTTTTCTGTATCTAGGTGTCGGATGTGGAAGTTCAGGGTGTCCAGGTATTCCGCTTCGTAGTTTCTTGTATCTAGGTACTGGATGTGGAAGTCCAGGGTGTCCAGGTATTCCGCTTCGTAGTTTCTTGTATCTAGGTACTGGATGTGGAAGTCCAGGGTGTCCAGATATTCCGCTTCGTATTCTTCTGTGTCCAGTTGTCGGATGTGGAAGTTCAGGGTGTCCAGGTATTTCGCTTTGTAGTTTTCTGTGTCCAGGTGTCGGATGTGGAAGTTCAGGGTTTCCAGGTATTCCGCTTCGTAGTTTCTTGTATCTAGGTACTGGATGTGGAAGTCCAGGGTGTCCAGGTATTCCGCTTCGTAGTTTCTTGTATCTAGGTACTGGATGTGGAAGTTCAGGATGTCCAGATATTCCGCTTCGTAGTTTTCTGTGTCCAGTTGTCGGATGTGGAAGTTCAGGGTGTCCAGGTATTCCGCTTCGTAGTTTCTTGTGTCTAGGTACTGGATGTGGAAGTCCAGGGTGTCCAGATATTCCGCTTCGTAGTTTTCTGTGTCTAGGTGTCGGATGTGGAAGTTCAGGGTGTCCAGGTAGTCCGCTTCGTAGTTTTCTGTATCTAGGTGTCGGATGTGGAAGTCCAGGGTGTCCAGGTATTCCGCTTCGTAGTTTTCTGTATCTAGGTGTCGGATGTGGAAGTCCAGGGTGTTAATGTATTCCGCTCCGTAGTTTCTTGTATCTAGGTAGTGAATGCGGAAGTCCAGGGTGTCCAGGTATTCCGCTCGGTAGTTTCTTGTATCTAGGTACTGGATGTGGAAGTCCAGGGTGTCCAGATATTCCGCTTCGTATTCTTCTGTGTCCAGTTGTCGGATGTGGAAGTTCAGGGTGTCCAGGTATTCCGCTTCGTAGTTTCTTGTGTCTAGGTACTGGATGTGGAAGTCCAGGGTGTCCAGATATTCCGCTTCGTAGTTTTCTGTGTCTAGGTGTCGGATGTGGAAGTTCAGGGTGTCCAGGTAGTCCGCTTCGTAGTTTTCTGTATCTAGGTGTCGGATGTGGAAGTCCAGGGTGTCCAGGTATTCCGCTTCGTAGTTTTCTGTATCTAGGTGTCGGATGTGGAAGTCCAGGGTGTTAATGTATTCCGCTCCGTAGTTTCTTGTATCTAGGTAGTGAATGCGGAAGTCCAGGGTGTCCAGGTATTCCGCTCGGTAGTTTCCTGTGTCCAGGTGTTGGATGTGGAAGTCCAGGGTATCCAGGTATTCCGCTACGTAGTTTTCTGTATCTAGGTGTCGGATGTGGAAGTTCAGGGTGTCTAGGTGTTCCGCTCCATGGTTTCTTGTATCTAGGTAGTGAATGCGGAAGTCCAGGGTGTCCAGGTATTCCGCTCGGTAGTTTCCTGTGTCCAGGTGTCGGATGTGGAAGTTCAGGGTGTCCAGGTATACCGCTTCGTAGTTTCTTGTATCTAGGTACTGGATGTGGAAGTCCAGGCTGTCCAGATATTCCGCTTCGTAGTTTTCTGTGTCCAGTTGTCGGATGTGGAAGTCCAGGGTGTCCATGGATTCCGCTTCGTAGTTTTCTTTGTCCAGGTGTCGGATGTGGAAGTCCAGGGTGTCCAGGTATTCCGCTTCGTAGTTTCTTGTATCTAGGTACTGGATGTGGAAGTCCAGGGTGTCCAGATATTCCGCTTCGTAGTTTTCTGTGTCCAGTTGTCGGATGTGGAAGTTCAGGGTGTCCAGGTGTTCCGCTCCATAGTTTCTTGTGTCTAGGTACTGGATGTGGAAGTCCAGGGTGTCCAGGTATTCCGCTTCGTAGTTTTCTGTATCTAGGTGTCGGATGTGGAAGTCCAGGGTATCCAGGTATTCCGCTACGTAGTTTTCTGTATCTAGGTGTCGGATGTGGAAGTTCAGGGTGTCCAGGTAGTCCGCTTCGTAGTTTTCTGTATCTAGGTGTCGGATGTGGAAGTCCAGGGTGTCCAGGTATTCCGCTTCGTAGTTTTCTGTATCTAGGTGTCGGATGTGGAAGTCCAGGGTGTCCATGTATTCCGCTCCGTAGTTTCTTGTATCTAGGTAGTGAATGCGGAAGTCCAGGGTGTCCAGGTATTCCGCTCGGTAGTTTCCTGTGTCCAGGTGTTGGATGTGGAAGTCCAGGGTATCCAGGTATTCCGCTACGCAGTTTTCTGTATCTAGGTGTCGGATGTGGAAGTTCAGGTTGTCTAGGTGTTCCGCTCCATAGTTTCTTGTGTCTAGGTACTGGATGTGGAAGTCCAGGGTGTCCAGGTATTCCGCTTCGTAGTTTTCTGTATCTAGGTGTCGGATGTGGAAGTCCAGGGTGTCCATGTATTCCGGTCCGTAGTTTCTTGTATCTAAGTAGTGAATGCGGAAGTCCAGGGTGTCCAGGTATTCCGCTCGGTAGTTTCCTGTGTCCAGGTGTTGGATGTGGAAGTCCAGGGTATCCAGGTATTCCGCTACGTAGTTTTCTGTATCTAGGTGTCAGATGTGGAAGTTCAGGGTGTCTAGGTGTTCCGCTCCATAGTTTCTTGTGTCTAGGTACTGGATGTGGAAGTCCAGGGTGTCCAGGTATTCCGCTTCGTAGTTTTCTGTATCTAGGTGTCGGATGTGGAAGTCCAGGGTGTCCATGTATTCCGGTCCGTAGTTTCTTGTATCTAGGTAGTGAATGCGGAAGTCCAGGGTGTCCAGGTATTCCGCTCGGTAGTTTCCTGTGTCCAGGTGTCGGATGTGGAAGTTCAGGGTGTCCAGGTATACCGCTTCGTAGTTTCTTGTATCTAGGTACTGGATGTGGAAGTCCAGGGTGTCCAGATATTCCGCTTCGTAGTTTTCTGTGTCCAGTTGTCGGATGTGGAAGTCCAGGGTATCCAGGTATTCCGCTACGTAGTTTTCTGTATCTAGGTGTCGGATGTGGAAGTTCAGGGTGTCCAGGTAGTCCGCTTCGTAGTTTTCTGTATCTAGGTGTCGGATGTGGAAGTCCAGGGTGTCCAGGTGTTCCGCTCCATAGTTTCTTGTGTCTAGGTACTGGATGTGGAAGTCCAGGGTGTCCAGGTATTCCGCTTCGTAGTTTTCTGTATCTAGGTGTTGGATGTGGAAGTCCAGGGTATCCAGGTATTCCGCTACGTAGTTTTCTGTATCTAGGTGTCGGATGTGGAAGTTCAGGGTGTCCAGGTAGTCCACTTCGTAGTTTTCTGTATCTAGGTGTCGGATGTGGAAGTCCAGGGTGTCCAGGTATTCCGCTTCGTAGTTTTCTGTATCTAGGTGTCGGATGTGGAAGTCCAGGGTGTTAATGTATTCCGCTCCGTAGTTTCTTGTATCTAGGTAGTGAATGCGGAAGTCCAGGGTGTCCAGGTATTCCGCTCGGTAGTTTCCTGTGTCCAGGTGTTGGATGTGGAAGTCCAGGGTATCCAGGTATTCCGCTACGTAGTTTTCTGTATCTAGGTGTCGGATGTGGAAGTTCAGGGTGTCTAGGTGTTCCGCTCCATGGTTTCTTGTATCTAGGTAGTGAATGCGGAAGTCCAGGGTGTCCAGGTATTCCGCTCGGTAGTTTCCTGTGTCCAGGTGTCGGATGTGGAAGTTCAGGGTGTCCAGGTATACCGCTTCGTAGTTTCTTGTATCTAGGTACTGGATGTGGAAGTCCAGGCTGTCCAGATATTCCGCTTCGTAGTTTTCTGTGTCCAGTTGTCGGATGTGGAAGTCCAGGGTGTCCATGGATTCCGCTTCGTAGTTTTCTTTGTCCAGGTGTCGGATGTGGAAGTCCAGGGTGTCCAGGTATTCCGCTTCGTAGTTTCTTGTATCTAGGTACTGGATGTGGAAGTCCAGGGTGTCCAGATATTCCGCTTCGTAGTTTTCTGTGTCCAGTTGTCGGATGTGGAAGTTCAGGGTGTCCAGGTGTTCCGCTCCATAGTTTCTTGTGTCTAGGTACTGGATGTGGAAGTCCAGGGTGTCCAGGTATTCCGCTTCGTAGTTTTCTGTATCTAGGTGTCGGATGTGGAAGTCCAGGGTATCCAGGTATTCCGCTACGTAGTTTTCTGTATCTAGGTGTCGGATGTGGAAGTTCAGGGTGTCCAGGTAGTCCGCTTCGTAGTTTTCTGTATCTAGGTGTCGGATGTGGAAGTCCAGGGTGTCCAGGTATTCCGCTTCGTAGTTTTCTGTATCTAGGTGTCGGATGTGGAAGTCCAGGGTGTCCATGTATTCCGCTCCGTAGTTTCTTGTATCTAGGTAGTGAATGCGGAAGTCCAGGGTGTCCAGGTATTCCGCTCGGTAGTTTCCTGTGTCCAGGTGTTGGATGTGGAAGTCCAGGGTATCCAGGTATTCCGCTACGCAGTTTTCTGTATCTAGGTGTCGGATGTGGAAGTTCAGGTTGTCTAGGTGTTCCGCTCCATAGTTTCTTGTGTCTAGGTACTGGATGTGGAAGTCCAGGGTGTCCAGGTATTCCGCTTCGTAGTTTTCTGTATCTAGGTGTCGGATGTGGAAGTCCAGGGTGTCCATGTATTCCGGTCCGTAGTTTCTTGTATCTAAGTAGTGAATGCGGAAGTCCAGGGTGTCCAGGTATTCCGCTCGGTAGTTTCCTGTGTCCAGGTGTTGGATGTGGAAGTCCAGGGTATCCAGGTATTCCGCTACGTAGTTTTCTGTATCTAGGTGTCAGATGTGGAAGTTCAGGGTGTCTAGGTGTTCCGCTCCATAGTTTCTTGTGTCTAGGTACTGGATGTGGAAGTCCAGGGTGTCCAGGTATTCCGCTTCGTAGTTTTCTGTATCTAGGTGTCGGATGTGGAAGTCCAGGGTGTCCATGTATTCCGGTCCGTAGTTTCTTGTATCTAGGTAGTGAATGCGGAAGTCCAGGGTGTCCAGGTATTCCGCTCGGTAGTTTCCTGTGTCCAGGTGTCGGATGTGGAAGTTCAGGGTGTCCAGGTATACCGCTTCGTAGTTTCTTGTATCTAGGTACTGGATGTGGAAGTCCAGGGTGTCCAGATATTCCGCTTCGTAGTTTTCTGTGTCCAGTTGTCGGATGTGGAAGTCCAGGGTATCCAGGTATTCCGCTACGTAGTTTTCTGTATCTAGGTGTCGGATGTGGAAGTTCAGGGTGTCCAGGTAGTCCGCTTCGTAGTTTTCTGTATCTAGGTGTCGGATGTGGAAGTCCAGGGTGTCCAGGTGTTCCGCTCCATAGTTTCTTGTGTCTAGGTACTGGATGTGGAAGTCCAGGGTGTCCAGGTATTCCGCTTCGTAGTTTTCTGTATCTAGGTGTCGGATGTGGAAGTCCAGGGTATCCAGGTATTCCGCTACGTAGTTTTCTGTATCTAGGTGTCGGATGTGGAAGTTCAGGGTGTCCAGGTAGTCCACTTCGTAGTTTTCTGTATCTAGGTGTCGGATGTGGAAGTCCAGGGTGTCCAGGTATTCCGCTTCGTAGTTTTCTGTATCTAGGTGTCGGATGTGGAAGTCCAGGGTGTTAATGTATTCCGCTCCGTAGTTTCTTGTATCTAGGTAGTGAATGCGGAAGTCCAGGGTGTCCAGGTATTCCGCTCGGTAGTTTCCTGTGTCCAGGTGTTGGATGTGGAAGTCCAGGGTATCCAGGTATTCCGCTACGTAGTTTTCTGTATCTAGGTGTCGGATGTGGAAGTTCAGGGTGTCTAGGTGTTCCGCTCCATAGTTTCTTGTATCTAGGTACTGGATGTGGAAATCCAGGGTGTCCAGATATTCCGCTTCGTAGTTTTCTGTGTCCAGTTGTCGGATGTGGAAGTCCAGGGTGTCCATGGATTCCGCTTCGTAGTTTTCTGTGTCCAGGTGTCGGATGTGGAAGTCCAGGGTGTCCAGGTATTCCGCTTCGTAGTTTCTTGTATCTAGGTACTGGATGTGGAAGTCCAGGGTGTCCAGATATTCCGCTTCGTAGTTTTCTGTGTCCAGTCGTCGGATGTGGAAGTTCAGGGTGTCCAGGTATACCGCTTCGTAGTTTCTTGTATCTAGGTACTGGATGTGGAAGTCCAGGGAGTCCAGATATTCCGCTTCGTAGTTTTCTGTGTCCAGTTGTCGGATGTGGAAGTCCAGGGTGTCCAGGGATTCAGCTTCGTAGTTTTCTGTGTCCAGGTGTCGGATGTGGAAGTCCAGGGTGTCCAGGTATTCCGCTTCGTAGTTTCTTGTATCTAGGTTCTGGATGTGGAAGTCCAGGGTGTCCAGATATTCCGCTTCGTAGTTTTCTGTGTCCAGTTGTCGGATGTGGAAGTTCAGGGTGTCCAGGTATTTCGCTTCGTAGTTTTCTGTGTCCAGGTGTCGGATGTGGAAGTTCAGGGTGTCCAGGTATTCCGCTTCGTAGTTTCTTGTATCTAGGTACTGGATGTGGAAGTCCAGGGTGTCCAGGTATTCCGCTTCGTAGTTTCTTGTATCTAGGTACTGGATGTGGAAGTCCAGGGTGTCCAGATATTCCGCTTCGTAGTCTTCTGTGTCCAGTTGTCGGATGTGGAAGTTCAGGGTGTCCAGGTATTTCGCTTCGTAGTTTTCTGTGTCCAGGTGTCGGATGTGGAAGTTCAGGGTGTCCAGGTATTCCGCTTCGTAGTTTCTTGTATCTAGGTACTGGATGTGGAAGTCCAGGATGTCCAGGTATTCCGCTTCGTAGTTTCTTGTATCTAGGTACTGGATGTGGAAGTCCAGGATGTCCAGGTAGTCCGCTTCGTAGTTTTCTGTATCTAGGTGTCGGATGTGGAAGTCCAGGGTGTCCAGGTGTTCCGCTTCGTAGTTTCTTGTATCTAGGTACTGGATGTGGAAGTCCAGGGTGTCTAGATATTCCGCTTCGTAGTTTTCTGTGTCCAGTTGTCGGATGTGGAAGTTCAGGGTGTCCAGGTATACCGCTTCGTAGTTTCTTGTATCTAGGTACTGGATGTGGAAGTCCAGGGAGTCCAGATATTCCGCTTCGTAGTTTTCTGTGTCCAGTTGTCGGATGTGGAAGTCCAGGGTGTCCAGGGATTCCGCTTCGTAGTTTTCTGTATCTAGGTGTCGGATGTGGAAGTTCAGGGTGTCCAGGTAGTCCGCTTCGTAGTTTTCTGTATCTAGGTGTCGGATGTGGAAGTCCAGGGTGTCCAGGTGTTCCGCTCCATAGTTTCTTGTGTTTAGGTACTGGATGTGGAAGTCCAGGGTGTCCAGGTATTCCGCTTCGTAGTTTTCTGTATCTAGGTGTCGGATGTGGAAGTCCAGGGTGTCCAGGTATTCCGCTTCGTAGTTTTCTGTATCTAGGTGTCGGATGTGGAAGTCCAGGGTGTCCAGGTATTCCGCTTCGTAGTTTTCTGTATCTAGGTGTCGGATGTGGAAGTCCAGGGTGTCCATGTATTCCGCTCCGTAGTTTCTTGTATCTAGGTAGTGAATGCGGAAGTCCAGGGTGTCCAGGTATTCCGCTCGGTAGTTTCCTGTGTCCAGGTGTTGGATGTGGAAGTCCAGGGTATCCAGGTATTCCGCTACGCAGTTTTCTGTATCTAGGTGTCGGATGTGGAAGTTCAGGTTGTCTAGGTGTTCCGCTCCATAGTTTCTTGTGTCTAGGTACTGGATGTGGAAGTCCAGGGTGTCCAGGTATTCCGCTTCGTAGTTTTCTGTATCTAGGTGTCGGATGTGGAAGTCCAGGGTGTCCATGTATTCCGGTCCGTAGTTTCTTGTATCTAAGTAGTGAATGCGGAAGTCCAGGGTGTCCAGGTATTCCGCTCGGTAGTTTCCTGTGTCCAGGTGTTGGATGTGGAAGTCCAGGGTATCCAGGTATTCCGCTACGTAGTTTTCTGTATCTAGGTGTCAGATGTGGAAGTTCAGGGTGTCTAGGTGTTCCGCTCCATAGTTTCTTGTGTCTAGGTACTGGATGTGGAAGTCCAGGGTGTCCAGGTATTCCGCTTCGTAGTTTTCTGTATCTAGGTGTCGGATGTGGAAGTCCAGGGTGTCCATGTATTCCGGTCCGTAGTTTCTTGTATCTAGGTAGTGAATGCGGAAGTCCAGGGTGTCCAGGTATTCCGCTCGGTAGTTTCCTGTGTCCAGGTGTCGGATGTGGAAGTTCAGGGTGTCCAGGTATACCGCTTCGTAGTTTCTTGTATCTAGGTACTGGATGTGGAAGTCCAGGGTGTCCAGATATTCCGCTTCGTAGTTTTCTGTGTCCAGTTGTCGGATGTGGAAGTCCAGGGTATCCAGGTATTCCGCTACGTAGTTTTCTGTATCTAGGTGTCGGATGTGGAAGTTCAGGGTGTCCAGGTAGTCCGCTTCGTAGTTTTCTGTATCTAGGTGTCGGATGTGGAAGTCCAGGGTGTCCAGGTGTTCCGCTCCATAGTTTCTTGTGTCTAGGTACTGGATGTGGAAGTCCAGGGTGTCCAGGTATTCCGCTTCGTAGTTTTCTGTATCTAGGTGTCGGATGTGGAAGTCCAGGGTATCCAGGTATTCCGCTACGTAGTTTTCTGTATCTAGGTGTCGGATGTGGAAGTTCAGGGTGTCCAGGTAGTCCACTTCGTAGTTTTCTGTATCTAGGTGTCGGATGTGGAAGTCCAGGGTGTCCAGGTATTCCGCTTCGTAGTTTTCTGTATCTAGGTGTCGGATGTGGAAGTCCAGGGTGTCCATGTATTGCGCTCCGTAGTTTCTTGTATCTAGGTAGTGAATGCGGAAGTCCAGGGTGTCCAGGTATTCCGCTCGGTAGTTTCCTGTGTCCAGGTGTTGGATGTGGAAGTCCAGGGTATCCAGGTATTCCGCTACGTAGTTTTCTGTATCTAGGTGTCGGATGTGAAAGTTCAGGGTGTCTAGGTGTTCCGCTCCATAGTTTCTTGTATCTAGGTAGTGAATGCGGAAGTCCAGGGTGTCCAGGTATTCCGCTCGGTAGTTTCCTGTGTCCAGGTGTCGGATGTGGAAGTTCAGGGTGTCCAGGTATACCGCTTCGTAGTTTCTTGTATCTAGGTACTGGATGTGGAAGTCCAGGGTGTCCAGATATTCCGCTTCGTAGTTTTCTGTGTCCAGTTGTCGGATGTGGAAGTCCAGGGTGTCCATGGATTCCGCTTCGTAGTTTCCTGTGTCCAGGTGTCGGATGTGGAAGTTCAGGGTGTCCAGGTATACCGCTTCGTAGTTTCTTGTATCTAGGTACTGGATGTGGAAGTCCAGGGTGTCCAGATATTCCGCTTCGTAGTTTTCTGTGTCCAGTTGTCGGATGTGGAAGTTCAGGGTGTCCAGGTATACCGCTTCGTAGTTTCTTGTATCTAGGTACTGGATGTGGAAGTCCAGGGAGTCCAGATATTCCGCTTCGTAGTTTTCTGTGTCCAGTTGTCGGATGTGGAAGTCCAGGGTGTCCAGGGATTCCGCTTCGTAGTTTTCTGTGTCCAGGTGTCGGATGTGGAAGTCCAGGGTGTCCAGGTATTCCGCTTCGTAGTTTCTTGTATCTAGGTACTGGATGTGGAAGTCCAGGGTGTCCAGATATTCCGCTTAGTAGTTTTCTGTGTCCAGTTGTCGGATGTGGAAGTTCAGGGTGTCCAGGTATTTCGCTTCGTAGTTTTCTGTGTCCAGGTGTCGGATGTGGAAGTTCAGGGTGTCCAGGGATTCCGCTTCGTAGTTTTCTGTGTCCAGTTGTCGGATGTGGAAGTCCAGGGTATCCAGGTATTCCGCTACGTAGTTTTCTGTATCTAGGTGTCGGATGTGGAAGTTCAGGGTGTCCAGGTAGTCCGCTTCGTAGTTTTCTGTATCTAGGTGTCGGATGTGGAAGTCCAGGGTGTCCAGGTATTCCGCTTCGTAGTTTTCTGTATCTAGGTGTCGGATGTGGAAGTCCAGGGTGTTAATGTATTCCGCTCCGTAGTTTCTTGTATCTAGGTAGTGAATGCGGAAGTCCAGGGTGTCCAGGTATTCCGCTCGGTAGTTTCCTGTGTCCAGGTGTTGGATGTGGAAGTCCAGGGTATCCAGGTATTCCGCTACGTAGTTTTCTGTATCTAGGTGTCGGATGTGGAAGTTCAGGGTGTCTAGGTGTTCCGCTCCATAGTTTCTTGTATCTAGGTAGTGAATGCGGAAGTCCAGGGTGTCCAGGTATTCCGCTCGGTAGTTTCCTGTGTCCAGGTGTCGGATGTGGAAGTTCAGGGTGTCCAGGTATACCGCTTCGTAGTTTCTTGTATCTAGGTACTGGATGTGGAAGTCCAGGGTGTCCAGATATTCCGCTTCGTAGTTTTCTGTGTCCAGTTGTCGGATGTGGAAGTCCAGGGTGTCCAGGTATTCCGCTTCGTAGTTTCTTGTATCTAGGTACTGGATGTGGAAGTCCAGGGTGTCCAGGTATTCCGCTTCGTAGTTTTCTGTATCTAGGTGTCGGATGTGGAAGTCCAGGGTATCCAGGTATTCCGCTACGTAGTTTTCTGTATCTAGGTGTCGGATGTGGAAGTTCAGTGTGTCCAGGTAGTCCGCTTCGTAGTTTTCCGTATCTAGGTGTCGGATGTGGAAGTCCAGGGTGTCCAGGTATTCCGCTTCGTAGTTTTCTGTATCTAGGTGTCGGATGTGGAAGTCCAGGGTGTCCATGTATTGCGCTCCGTAGTTTCTTGTATCTAGGTAGTGAATGCGGAAGTCCAGGGTGTCCAGGTATTCCGCTCGGTAGTTTCCTGTGTCCAGGTGTTGGATGTGGAAGTCCAGGGTATCCAGGTATTCCGCTACGTAGTTTTCTGTATCTAGGTGTCGGATGTGGAAGTTCAGGGTGTCTAGGTGTTCCGCTCCATAGTTTCTTGTATCTAGGTAGTGAATGCGGAAGTCCAGGGTGTCCAGGTATTCCGCTCGGTAGTTTCCTGTGTCCAGGTGTCGGATGTGGAAGTTCAGGGTGTCCAGGTATACCGCTTCGTAGTTTCTTGTATCTAGGTACTGGATGTGGAAGTCCAGGGTGTCCAGATATTCCGCTTCGTAGTTTTCTGTGTCCAGTTGTCGGATGTGGAAGTCCAGGGTGTCCATGGATTCCGCTTCGTAGTTTCCTGTGTCCAGGTGTCGGATGTGGAAGTTCAGGGTGTCCAGGTATACCGCTTCGTAGTTTCTTGTATCTAGGTACTGGATGTGGAAGTCCAGGGTGTCCAGATATTCCGCTTCGTAGTTTTCTGTGTCCAGTTGTCGGATGTGGAAGTTCAGGGTGTCCAGGTATACCGCTTCGTAGTTTCTTGTATCTAGGTACTGGATGTGGAAGTCCAGGGAGTCCAGATATTCCGCTTCGTAGTTTTCTGTGTCCAGTTGTCGGATGTGGAAGTCCAGGGTGTCCAGGGATTCCGCTTCGTAGTTTTCTGTGTCCAGGTGTCGGATGTGGAAGTCCAGGGTGTCCAGGTATTCCGCTTCGTAGTTTCTTGTATCTAGGTACTGGATGTGGAAGTCCAGGGTGTCCAGATATTCCGCTTAGTAGTTTTCTGTGTCCAGTTGTCGGATGTGGAAGTTCAGGGTGTCCAGGTATTTCGCTTCGTAGTTTTCTGTGTCCAGGTGTCGGATGTGGAAGTTCAGGGTGTCCAGGGATTCCGCTTCGTAGTTTTCTGTGTCCAGTTGTCGGATGTGGAAGTCCAGGGTATCCAGGTATTCCGCTACGTAGTTTTCTGTATCTAGGTGTCGGATGTGGAAGTCCAGGGTGTCCAGGTGTTCCGCTCCATAGTTTCTTGTGTCTAGGTACTGGATGTGGAAGTCCAGGGTGTCCAGATATTCCGCTTCGTAGTTTTCTGTGTCCAGTTGTCGGATGTGGAAGTTCAGGGTGTCCAGGTATTCCGCTTCGTAGTTTCTTGTATCTAGGTACTGGATGTGGAAGTCCAGGGTGTCCAGGTATTCCGCTTCGTAGTTTCTTGTATCTAGGTACTGGATGTGGAAGTCCAGGGTGTCCAGATATTCCGCTTCGTAGTCTTCTGTGTCCAGTTGTCGGATGTGGAAGTTCAGGGTGTCCAGGTATTTCGCTTCGTAGTTTTCTGTGTCCAGGTGTCGGATGTGGAAGTTCAGGGTGTCCAGGTATACCGCTTCGTAGTTTCTTGTATCTAGGTACTGGATGTGGAAGTCCAGGGTGTCCAGATATTCCGCTTCGTAGTTTTCTGTGTCCAGTTGTCGGATGTGGAAGTCCAGGGTGTCCATGGATTCCGCTTCGTAGTTTCCTGTGTCCAGGTGTCGGATGTGGAAGTTCAGGGTGTCCAGGTATACCGCTTCGTAGTTTCTTGTATCTAGGTACTGGATGTGGAAGTCCAGGGTGTCCAGATATTCCGCTTCGTAGTTTTCTGTGTCCAGTTGTCGGATGTGGAAGTTCAGGGTGTCCAGGTATACCGCTTCGTAGTTTCTTGTATCTAGGTACTGGATGTGGAAGTCCAGGGAGTCCAGATATTCCGCTTCGTAGTTTTCTGTGTCCAGTTGTCGGATGTGGAAGTCCAGGGTGTCCAGGGATTCCGCTTCGTAGTTTTCTGTGTCCAGGTGTCGGATGTGGAAGTCCAGGGTGTCCAGGTATTCCGCTTCGTAGTTTCTTGTATCTAGGTACTGGATGTGGAAGTCCAGGGTGTCCAGATATTCCGCTTCGTAGTTTTCTGTGTCCAGTTGTCGGATGTGGAAGTTCAGGGTGTCCAGGTATTCCGCTTCGTAGTTTCTTGTATCTAGGTACTGGATGTGGAAGTCCAGGGTGTCCAGGTATTCCGCTTCGTAGTTTCTTGTATCTAGGTACTGGATGTGGAAGTCCAGGGTGTCCAGATATTCCGCTTCGTAGTCTTCTGTGTCCAGTTGTCGGATGTGGAAGTTCAGGGTGTCCAGGTATTTCGCTTCGTAGTTTTCTGTGTCCAGGTGTCGGATGTGGAAGTTCAGGGTGTCCAGGTATTCCGCTTCGTAGTTTCTTGTATCTAGGTACTGGATGTGGAAGTCCAGGATGTCCAGGTATTCCGCTTCGTAGTTTCTTGTATCTAGGTACTGGATGTGGAAGTCCAGGATGTCCAGGTAGTCCGCTTCGTAGTTTTCTGTATCTAGGTGTCGGATGTGGAAGTCCAGGGTGTCCAGGTGTTCCGCTTCGTAGTTTCTTGTATCTAGGTACTGGATGTGGAAGTCCAGGGTGTCTAGATATTCCGCTTCGTAGTTTTCTGTGTCCAGTTGTCGGATGTGGAAGTTCAGGGTGTCCAGGTATACCGCTTCGTAGTTTCTTGTATCTAGGTACTGGATGTGGAAGTCCAGGGAGTCCAGATATTCCGCTTCGTAGTTTTCTGTGTCCAGTTGTCGGATGTGGAAGTCCAGGGTGTCCAGGGATTCCGCTTCGTAGTTTTCTGTGTCCAGTTGTCGGATGTGGAAGTCCAGGGTATCCAGGTGTTCCGCTCCATAGTTTCTTGTGTCTAGGTACTGGATGTGGAAGTCCAGGGTGTCCAGGTATTCCGCTTCGTAGTTTTCTGTATCTAGGTGTCGGATGTGGAAGTCCAGGGTGTCCATGGATTCCGCTTCGTAGTTTCCTGTGTCCAGGTGTCGGATGTGGAAGTTCAGGGTGTCCAGGTATACCGCTTCGTAGTTTCTTGTATCTAGGTACTGGATGTGGAAGTCCAGGGTGTCCAGATATTCCGCTTCGTAGTTTTCTGTGTCCAGTTGTCGGATGTGGAAGTTCAGGGTGTCCAGGTATACCGCTTCGTAGTTTCTTGTATCTAGGTACTGGATGTGGAAGTCCAGGGAGTCCAGATATTCCGCTTCGTAGTTTTCTGTGTCCAGTTGTCGGATGTGGAAGTCCAGGGTGTCCAGGGATTCCGCTTCGTAGTTTTCTGTGTCCAGGTGTCGGATGTGGAAGTCCAGGGTGTCCAGGTATTCCGCTTCGTAGTTTCTTGTATCTAGGTACTGGATGTGGAAGTCCAGGGTGTCCAGATATTCCGCTTCGTAGTTTTCTGTGTCCAGTTGTCGGATGTGGAAGTTCAGGGTGTCCAGGTATTTCGCTTCGTAGTTTTCTGTGTCCAGGTGTCGGATGTGGAAGTTCAGGGTGTCCAGGGATTCCGCTTCGTAGTTTTCTGTGTCCAGTTGTCGGATGTGGAAGTCCAGGGTATCCAGGTATTCCGCTACGTAGTTTTCTGTATCTAGGTGTCGGATGTGGAAGTTCAGGGTGTCCAGGTAGTCCGCTTCGTAGTTTTCTGTATCTAGGTGTCGGATGTGGAAGTCCAGGGTGTCCAGGTGTTCCGCTCCATAGTTTCTTGTGTCTAGGTACTGGATGTGGAAGTCCAGGGTGTCCAGGTATTCCGCTTCGTAGTTTTCTGTATCTAGGTGTCGGATGTGGAAGTCCAGGGTATCCAGGTATTCCGCTACGTAGTTTTCTGTATCTAGGTGTCGGATGTGGAAGTTCAGTGTGTCCAGGTAGTCCGCTTCGTAGTTTTCCGTATCTAGGTGTCGGATGTGGAAGTCCAGGGTGTCCAGGTATTCCGCTTCGTAGTTTTCTGTATCTAGGTGTCGGATGTGGAAGTCCAGGGTGTCCATGTATTGCGCTCCGTAGTTTCTTGTATCTAGGTAGTGAATGCGGAAGTCCAGGGTGTCCAGGTATTCCGCTCGATAGTTTCCTGTGTCCAGGTGTTGGATGTGGAAGTCCAGGGTATCCAGGTATTCCGCTACGTAGTTTTCTGTATCTAGGTGTCGGATGTGGAAGTTCAGGGTGTCTAGGTGTTCCGCTCCATAGTTTCTTGTATCTAGGTAGTGAATGCGGAAGTCCAGGGTGTCCAGGTATTCCGCTCGGTAGTTTCCTGTGTCCAGGTGTCGGATGTGGAAGTTCAGGGTGTCCAGGTATACCGCTTCGTAGTTTCTTGTATCTAGGTACTGGATGTGGAAGTCCAGGGTGTCCAGATATTCCGCTTCGTAGTTTTCTGTGTCCAGTTGTCGGATGTGGAAGTCCAGGGTGTCCATGGATTCCGCTTCGTAGTTTCCTGTGTCCAGGTGTCGGATGTGGAAGTTCAGGGTGTCCAGGTATACCGCTTCGTAGTTTCTTGTATCTAGGTACTGGATGTGGAAGTCCAGGGTGTCCAGGTAGTCCGCTTCGTAGTTTTCTGTATCTAGGTGTCGGATGTGGAAGTCCAGGGTGTCCAGGTGTTCCGCTCCATAGTTTCTTGTGTCTAGGTACTGGATGTGGAAGTCCAGGGTGTCCAGGTAGTCCGCTTCGTAGTTTTCTGTATCTAGGTGTCGGATGTGGAAGTCCAGGGTGTCCAGGTATTCCGCTTCGTAGTTTTCTGTATCTAGGTGTCGGATGTGGAAGTCCAGGGTGTCCATGTATTGCGCTCCGTAGTTTCTTGTATCTAGGTAGTGAATGCGGAAGTCCAGGGTGTCCAGGTATTCCGCTCGGTAGTTTCCTGTGTCCAGGTGTTGGATGTGGAAGTCCAGGGTATCCAGGTATTCCGCTACGTAGTTTTCTGTATCTAGGTGTCGGATGTGGAAGTTCAGGGTGTCTAGGTGTTCCGCTCCATAGTTTCTTGTATCTAGGTAGTGAATGCGGAAGTCCAGGGTGTCCAGGTATTCCGCTCGGTAGTTTCCTGTGTCCAGGTGTCGGATGTGGAAGTTCAGGGTGTCCAGGTATACCGCTTCGTAGTTTCTTGTATCTAGGTACTGGATGTGGAAGTCCAGGGTGTCCAGATATTCCGCTTCGTAGTTTTCTGTGTCCAGTTGTCGGATGTGGAAGTCCAGGGTGTCCATGGATTCCGCTTCGTAGTTTCCTGTGTCCAGGTGTCGGATGTGGAAGTTCAGGGTGTCCAGGTATACCGCTTCGTAGTTTCTTGTATCTAGGTACTGGATGTGGAAGTCCAGGGTGTCCAGATATTCCGCTTCGTAGTTTTCTGTGTCCAGTTGTCGGATGTGGAAGTTCAGGGTGTCCAGGTATACCGCTTCGTAGTTTCTTGTATCTAGGTACTGGATGTGGAAGTCCAATGAGTCCAGATATTCCGCTTCGTAGTTTTCTGTGTCCAGTTGTCGGATGTGGGAGTCCAGGGTGTCCAGGGATTCCGCTTCGTAGTTTTCTGTGTCCAGGTGTCGGATGTGGAAGTCCAGGGTGTCCAGGTATTCCGCTTCGTAGTTTCTTGTATCTAGGTACTGGATGTGGAAGTCCAGGGTGTCCAGATATTCCGCTTCGTAGTTTTCTGTGTCCAGTTGTCGGATGTGGAAGTTCAGGGTGTCCAGGTATT